>NDGN011456898.1:0-19044 GCA_002564285.1 Tympanoctomys barrerae | reverse complement strand
TGTGCAGTACCATGCCTGACTAGGAAGAGACACTCCTAACACACAAACCCTGCAGCAAGGAAATCACGGCTGTCCTTTAATTTTCTCTCTGCTAGCCCACCTTGTTTCACATATAATACAATGAACATGAATTGTTTTGTAATAAAATGTTTTTAAAATATTTTAAGCCAGCCATGGTGACACATGGCATTAATCTCAGAGCTGGGGAGGCTGAGGCAGGAGGATCACAAGTCTGAGGCCAGCCCGGGCTACATAGTGAGACTCTGTCTCAGAAAAACCAAAAATAAATCAATTTTTCTCTGAGTTAGAAGCACTCAGGATGGCAGTGGGAGAGGCAGGATCCAACTGAATCTTCTGACCCCAAAATCTGCTGTCCCACGGCCTCCTGGGTCCCTTTTTGCCAATTCCATGGGGAGACAGAGGATAGACCCAGGAAGGGTGCTGTACTTGGAGCCACGCAGACCTGGAGCGGAGCTTTGCTCACGTGACTCATTGTATGACCCTGGGAGGGACACTTCCCTCTTTGGGCCTCAGTTTCCCCACTGGTGGGAGGTAATTACACTGTGGAAGTGGATGATGTCATTGTTCATTATCACTGCTGCTGTGACAAGCACAAGACACTTGAAGGGGANTTCTCCCTTCTCACTTTGCCCCTAACACACACAGACCCACACAGCTGGTGCCCACCACTCCCACCTTTTCCTCCCCTCCCCAGAAAGGCCCCCAGCCTCCTTCCTTGCCCCCCTCCCTGTTTCCAAAACAACAGACCCCCTTTGTTTTCACTACAGGCAAAGCCACTTAGAAGCTCAGACCCTCGAGGCTGAAGTGGGCCTGCTGGCATCCTAAGAGTCTCGGGAGAAGTGACCAGGTGGTGTCAGAGCCTAGCACAGAGCCTGGTGCACAGGGGTGTCCCTTCACAGGCACCCTCCTGCCACCACTGCTACTCCCATCTTCACTTCCCTCTCTATCCCCCTCACCCTGCCTATGTCTTCTTCAGAGCAGTTGTCACCCCTTGATACTAGTGTCATCTTTTCTGTTCTTCTCCCTGCTGCGATGGGAAGACCTTGCTTGCCGTGACCCCGCCTGTGTCTCCCGCTCCTGTAACACAAGGGCTGCTGAGTGAACACTGGTGGGCCAGTGAGGGCACTGGCACCAATCTGGGGTGCTGCTGAGGCCCTGGGGGAGGCCCTTGGCCCAGCTAGGACACCCAGTTGCTCACTAGAAACCCCAGCAAGAAATGCACTATCTCTCCTGGGGACAGGAGGAAAGTCATTCCTCCACAGCAGAAAAGCCAGCATTACCAAGCAATGTAACGATGAAAATAATCTTCAATAAATGGTCCTGAGGCAACTGGATATGAGTGGAAAGACAACTCACATAGTAAGAGAAGACATTTGCAAGCCATATATCTGCTAAAGGACTCAGATCTAGAATATTTAAAGAACTTCTACAACACAATAATAAATATACAAATAACCAATGAAAAATAGGCAAAAGATGTAACTAGATTGTTCTTTAGATAAGATTTGCAAATGGCTAACAAGAACACAAAAAGATGTTCAACATCATTTTATCAGGGAAATCAAGGCAAAACCACAAGATTCTATCTCATGTCCACCAGGATAGATACAGAAAGAAAACAATAATAAGTGCTGGTGAGGATGTGGACAAATAAGAACCTTTATATGCTGCTGAGAATGTAAAATGATGCAGAGCCCTGTGAACACAGTTTGGAGGTTCTTTAAAGGGCAAACCAGGGGCCCAGGAGATAGCTCAGTAGTCTAAGCACATGCCTGGCAAGCACAGGGACCCAGGATTGATCCCTGGTACCACATGCCGTGCTGCCCTGGAATCCCAGGCGCCCCATGCTGGCCCCTGAACCGGGTGTGGTGGTGCACGCCTTCAATCCCAATGCTGGGGAGGCTGAGACCAGAGGATCACTATGAGTCCGAGCTGCGTAACAAAACCCTGTACCGAATAAAAATAAATAAAAGATTTAAAAAAGAAATCAATAGGGGCCAGGGAGATGGCTCAGTAGAATAAGCGCTTCCCTGGCAAGCACAAGGGCCTGGGTTCAATCCACAGTTCTGAAGAAGAAAAAAAAAATTCGATAGAGAATAGATTGGTGGTTGCGTAGGCCTAGAGAAGGATAGGGAAATGAGGAGTGATAGCTCATAATTTAGTGTCTCTCTTTGGGAGGATGAAAATATCCCAATATTGAGACTGATGGCATTGGCAGAATTGTGCACGTACAACAAAATCACTGGATGAAGAACTTCAAGTGGGTGAAGTGTGTGTTGCGTGAGTGACATCTTACATTTGCTGGCCACTGTGCAGTGAGTCTGGGGCCTGTGGAGACTTGGTGGCCTGGAATCCCAGCCCTTCTTCTGCCTGTTGTGGCCTCCTGTGGCTTGCCCAGCACCCCAAACCCTAAGCACAGCACTGTCCCAACCTGACCTGGCTAGCTGGCCAGATGGCACCAGTGTTCAGGTAGCCCTCCCCAAGGGACCCGAGGCTGGCAGGGAGGGGACACTCCTGCATGCTGAGCACCTGCTCCTTACCATGCACCCTGCGCAGGCTCAGGGCTAGGAGAGGACTTCCTAGACCTCAGAGTTGGTACCCCTTAAGTGTTACACCCCATTTCTCCCAAGTCCAGCCCTAGCAGTAAGCCCCACATCACACCCTTTACTGAATCCATGCAGCTTCCCTGCCGGGCCAGAGGACTGCTCTCCAGCTGCGGTTTGGAGACTAACAGCACGTCTGGCTGACTCCGGTCTGTCTCTTTCCAGCTGCATCCCTGCCTTGTGGAGGAAGAGCTGGGAAGAAAGCCCTCTGCACCGGGGAGAAGCTCTGCAGCCCTGCCAGCAGCCTCCAGGACTTAAACGCCTTGCCTGGGGATGGGTGGATGGTGGGAGTCCCAAGACCCAAGTCACCAGGGAGCCAAGAAGATAAGAGTCAGATGGCCACTAGACCCCAGCACAGTACGGCCCTGGGCTGGGCCTCCCTTCCCTCACACTCAAATATTGTTCACTTACCATTCAACAAACAGGTTGAGTGCTTACTGTGTGCTAGGCCCTGTTCTAAGATGCTAACAGGGGATGACAAATTCCAGTATGAGACACAGAAAACACAGCAACATGGGAACAATACACAAGCAATCCAATGCCGAGACTAAAACAACCACCAAGTAGAGGCATGGCCAGCCAAAGGCTGGCTAGAGGGGACCTGCACAGGGTCCTGGAGAGACAAGATCTCTGCGCTTGGAAAAGGGGTCGTGGAGAAAGTCAGTGGGGGCCTGCTCTGCGGGCAGCAGCCTCTGCTATACTGGATTTTCTTGGTGTATTCCTGAGGTTAGTAGGAAACTTCTGAGGATCCAGTCTCCCAGCTGCCCCAGAAGAGACCGTGGGCTACGCTGGCACCCACAGGAGAACAGTTCTCACCCAGGTGGCCAGCACTTAGGGAACCCAGCAGGAGGGAGAGCTCTCAGGGAAATCAAGGCCAGCAGGGGCTGCTGACCATCCTCCCGCACCTCTCCAAGGCCCGGGCGGGGCAGAGAAGGCTGGTCCTGACTTCCCTTCCAGTGCTCCCAGCTTGTGTGACCCGGACTCAGAGCCCCTTGGCATGGACAGTAGGAAGGAGACCTCCAAAGAGGCCTGCTGCCCGTGCCCCATTCCTCTACCCCCACCTCCCCACCCAGGCCAAGACACCCAAGCCCCGCCCCTCCGCAGAGCCCCAGAAGCAAGACGAGGCTTATAGGGCAGGTCTGGGTGTACCCTATGTGGATCCTTCACTCCCACTAAGCGCTGGTCCCTGGGCCTAGCCGACAGACGCAGACACTGGGACCGACTCACGGTCTACGGCCCTTCAGCGGTCAGCACGCTCTTGGCCCATGAAGCCTGCAACTCTTCGCTCCCTACCCTTGGGCCCGCCACAGGAGTCTCCTGCAGGAACGGTGCCATCTCACTTCTGACCCCAAAGATCTTCGTCTGGGGCCGGAACCTGGACCCCTGGACATGCAGCCGGCCGGCTTTCTCCATACCTCAGTCCGCCACAGAGAGGACGGGGCGCAGGGACCAAGACCCCGGCGCCCCTCTGAGGCCCCTCCCCCGACTTCCGCAGACTCCAGGCTTGGGTAGAGGAGACCCCGCCCCGCCGCCTTCGCTTTCTTGGGCCACTGCTGCCGAGCCGGGCTGCGGTCTATCTGGCCGTCGGATTATTATCCAGATATTAAGTAAACAATAAATTAGCAAAACTACAAGAAAATTTTACAGCCCTTTGCATTTGGCAATCATTGAGTGTTAATTAGAAATTCATTACAATTAAAACCCTGCCTAAACAGGGCCTGCGCGCCTTAATTACATCTGATTTTTAATTCAGAATACGTGTTTACACAGTAAGCGCTACGTACCCCATGATTATCCCCAATCCTCTTTATACTGTACTAATTATGTAAATTAAAGCTAATTAACTGACGAAAACTGCCGTTAATTCAACTGGTAAAAGATATGTGCTTGCGGAGGAGGCGCGGCCACCCAGCTCCAACCCAAGCCAGCGCCCCAACGGGCACTGAGGCCGGACGTGCAGACGAGGTGCCCGGGACTCCAAGACAGTAAGGCCAGGCGAGGGCCTACAAGGAGCACCCCAGCAGCGCCCCAGATCTCAAGTCCAGATCTTCGACGCTGGGCACCGCTGGACAGCTGATAAAAGATACACAAATCCCCACTAAGGCGGGGCTCAAGGAAGCCAAGCGCGGCGACTCCTCCGACTCCTCCGGGTGCCCCATAAAGCCGGGCCCTTTATGCAGTGTGCTGGGCACACCCAGAGTGAGGAGCAGCCTGTGTCTTACCCACTGAAGAACTAGAGTGGGGGCTGCCACTGCCTGACCCTAGCTTCCTACCTGTGAAATGGGAATAAATGTTCCCAATTTATTATTATTCTCTTGGCCAGTGTGAAAACCGGTTCTGCGCCTGGTAAAATGAGGTCTCCAGTAAGAATAGAGCCCCAGTCCCAACCCCATGACAGCCCCTCCTCTCGACATCAACACCAAGCCATGGGGCACCCCAGCCTCCGTCTGCGCGGCTTCTATCTTTGTCCAGGTTCAGAAGTCCTGGGTCTTGGTCGCTGGGTCTGTAGTGTCCACGGAAGAGGAGCTGTCCGCAGCTCGGTGCTGAACTGGGAGCCGAGGCGGCCTGTGCGCCTCCGAGGCAAGGGTCCGGCTTAGCAGTCACCCTTTACAAGGGAGGCCCTGGGAGGGGGGTGCTGTTAGGGATGCCCCGAGCTCAACACGGGAGGTGGGGGAGCGTTCGGCTCTCGCAGGACAACGGAGGCCAAACGGGCAGGCTCTTGCCCCAGGCACTGCCTGTGCTCTCCGCCCCAACCCTCCACCCTAGGGGCGTCCTGGCCTCGCGATCATTGTCACCACCAGGTCGAATTCCGAGATTCCTCTTCAAAAAATCATTAAGAGGCTAAGAATAATTACCAAGTGGATTGTAATTATGGGGCTGGAGAGCCCGGGCTAAGGGACCCGGGCTAAGGGAGCGGCAGGAACTAGAGGTGGCATTCTGGCTGGGACGGAAAATAGGTTCGTGTGGGCCCCCGGGAGGGGATGGGCACAGAGAGCCGCGGAGTTGGCCCCAAACAGAGACCCAGACTGGGAAGATGCGCCGGCATGGAGGGCCAAAGCAGAGAAAGCACAGGGTCCGGGGGAATCCAGGGTTCAGAGTGGAAGACAGGGCATGCGGGGAGGACCTGGGGAGGCGAAAGGAAGAACCAGCCTAGAAGACCACGGAGCCCTGCAACTTAGAAAAGGTTCTCGGAGTGTTGACATACAGGCGGGAATGAGGGTGCCCGCCCTGCCCCCACACTAGGGCTGTGCCTCAGACCTATCCCGGGGTCGCCTCGAGCCATGAGAGAAGGACAGAGGGAGGCGGAGAAGGAGAGGAGAAGGGGTGACAACCCCAGGGGAGCTGAAACGCGGGAGGGGAGAGGGCGTCCACCTCCCGGAGCGGAAAGGATCCTAGTGGGCGGGGGAGGAGCGACCCCGACCGCCACCCGCGGAAGATTTATGGCACAGCGCACCCGGGTTCCAAGGACAGGCTGCGCTCACCTCGGCGCTGCTACCGCAGTCGGTCGCTGCCGTGGCCGCTGCGCTTTCTGCCCAGGCGGCCCGCCGCGCCCCGGGCCATCCCTGCCATTATTAACTTCTGTTTGATTAGGGTAATTGTTCAAACTTGGGCTGGACAGTATGATTAATTACAGTTTAATTAACGTGTCCATTAAGGACACTTAATGCCACGGGGGCAGGAGGGGGGTGAAAGCGGCGAGGGGGCGCCCGAACGCGGGGTGGGGGAGTGCGGCTTCCAACTCAAACGAAGTAGAGACTGAGATTTGGAAACAAAAAGAAGCCGGGGACTCAAGGGGGGCATGGAGGGAAACACAGAGTAGGAGCGGGGTGTAGAGGAATGGGAGGCACAAGGTTCGGCCGCCGGAGCTGGACCCCACCCACACCGCTGGCAAACTGATTTAGCAACGTTAAGGAGTAGTTGACCTCGAGTCTCGCCCAGGATACCCAGGATCCTTCTAGTTGACTGTGGCGAGCGGGGACATTCCAGGCCGGGGCGGGATGGGGATGGCAACCCAGTTGCTGGTCCCGGCCCAGTGGAGAGAGAGCAGAATGGCCCTCCACAGCCCAGAGCTCTCCAGATGTCCTGTGCCTTAGTCCTTTTCTTCGGCGCTAGTGACCCTATCGACTCCCTAGGGCCACTCGTGGTTCCACTGCCCGGGAGGCAGAAAGTGAAGAACCCCTTCCAGCTTCCCTAGCTCCCGAGGTCTCCTCAACTCCGTCGCCGGCTCTAGCTGCGTGCACGGTCCTGGCCCCTTGGAGGGCTCTGGATCTTGCCTCACCCCCGACTGTGTTCGTGGGGGCAAACTTCGCGGCCCCAGGCCCTTCCTCCCACTTGGCCTCTCGGGCTAGCGCGGGCCGCAGGTGCGGGGCGCGGGCCGCAGGTGTGTGGCCGCTTACCTGGGGCGCGCAGGCCCTGGGGCTGCAAGGAGGCGGGCGCGGCGCGCGTGGCCCGCGGGCGGGTGGACCCGGGGAGGGCGAAGGGGGCTGCGCGGGCGGTGGGTGTGGCGCCCCGGCTAGCAGCTGTCAGGCGCGTCCGCCCTGCGCCGGCCTCGCCACTGGACTGCGCCGGCCGCCGCGCCATGCGCTCTGGGCTTTGGCCTCTTCTTCGGGCCAGTCCCCGGCCTCGGGGGCAGCGGCTCGGGACACGAGACTCCGTGCCCGGGGCCCTGGCGCCCGGATCCTGCTGAGAGCGGGAGGGGCCGCGGGTGGGAGCGCGGGGAGCCGGGAGCGCCGCTGTGCGCGCGCGCGGGGAGGGGCCGCGCCGTCACCCGGAGAGCCCGGCAGATCCCGGACTCCCGCCCGCCGCTCCGCCCGCCGCGCACCTCCGCTCGCCGCTCGCCCAGCTCCAGCCGCCGCCGCACGGTGAGTGCCCGCGACCCGCAGCCCCTAGTGCCCGCGCCCTGCCGCTCCGGCGTTTTTTCGTTTAGTTGTAACGTGGACTCTTGTGGCTGTTGTTTTTATCGTATCTAACGACTCCGCCGCCGGGCTCTCACCACTGCCCACCTCCCGCCCGTTTTCCTTCCGCAAGCTCGCCCCTGAGGTACCCGGAGCCGAAGAGGGATTCTCGAGCTGCCCTGGCCGCTGCTCCCTATCACTGAGCACGACCGTTAGTCGGTGCTTTCTGCTTTGGCCCCTCGAAATGCTATTGCTTTCCTAGGGCCCCCTTCTTCTGGCTCCAAGGCCCGGAGTTCCCTTATTTTACTCAGGAAAACCCCGCGGGGACTAGGACCCTCAGCGCTAGGTTCGGGGTGCACTCTTCACTGGATGCGGGCCGGGCACACTCACGGGTTTCGGGAAACCGAGCAGTCAGCGTCATTTCCCAGAGCCGGGTGCCCCCAGCCACCTACGCAGCCTTCCTGAGAGCCCTCCCGGGCGGGGGTGGGGGGGGGCCCTGGGCTCGTCTTGTTGACTCCTCAGCCATGGAGTTGGAGTTGGGGCCGTGGTTTTGCCTAGTAAAATGTTACCACGGGCTTAAATGACAAGGGAGGGTCAACTTGTTTCAGTTTGATTCTAAGAGATAAAGATGAAACAGATAAGAGATAAGTAGCTTGCTACCTGAAGATGGGAGATGGGAGAAACAGGAGCGAATTGGAAGAGACAACTCAGGAACAGATAAAATCGACAAATACAGAGCCCTAAATAAAAGGGGAAGGGGAGAGGGGCGGATAGAAGATTCCTTCACCCAAGGCTTTTGAACTTAGACCCCCCTGTGTGATTGAAGTTTCCCTTCTGGAAATGGATTTGCCTTTCTGGCCGAGTTTAAGGGAGAGACCCTCCGGGTTGGGCTGCCCAGGCTCTAGAAGCACCTGCAGCCCTGGGCCAAGTGGGAGCCTTGTGTGTCTAAAACACGTGGCTCAGGCAAGCAACCTAAAAGACCCTAAACATCAATTCCTAGGTCCCGCTCCATTTGGCTGCTGAGGTCTTCGGGTACAGCTGTCTCCATCTGGGCCAGAGAATATAGCACGGGATCACAGGAACTTTTGTGTGGAGCCTTGTGGTGGCTCCGAAGACCCACCAGGATTGATTGCTTCAGGCCCACATGAGTCAGGACAGATCGGAATGAAGAACCCTCAGAGAAGAAACACTCCCAAACTAGAAGTTCAGAGCCCTCAATGACTGCATTTGACCTGATAGGAAAAGCACATTGTGAAGGAGGAAAGCTCAGAGCCATCAGAAGTGGAGAAGTAGTTTCTGAGAAACTTCTTTGAGAACCACTCTGTCCCATGCACTGACCCAAATGGAAGCCAGCTTTGGCTTGGAACACAGCTAAAAGTGCTGAAAATGTGGCTAGACACTGCTCAACCGTTGTCCTACTGATGGCTGGAAAGAAAACAGCTTCTATATCTAACTGGAATCTTTCTGCTCAACGAACGTGGGGCACCAGGCGTGAGAAGTGGAAACGTGTCCAGTGGTCCCCGGAAGCCGGGCAGCACGGAGCTGGGCGCAGCAGGGGCCACCCTGGGTCTGGAAGCTCAAGGAGTGCTTTGGAGAGGGTAGGGTTCAGCACCGCGAACAGCGGTCACTTCCGCCTCTGCCCCTCCCAGCAGCCCCAGGTCCCTCCTCCATCTCCCTGTCCCCTCCTAGGCCCCCACCAGTCTGAAGGTGGGCAGTGACTGTCCCTCCCTACCCTCCCACGCTGCCCCCGCCCGCCCTAGTACAAGCACTACTAAGCAGAAGGGCCGCTGGTCCCCTAAGTCTGGGCTTCAGGACCCGGGATGGCGGGGCAGGCTGCTAGGATGGCTAAAAGAGCATGGATCTGACTGCTAGAAAGCCTGGATCTAATGGCATTGCTGTGTGGCCTTGGGCAAGTCACTCTCCATCTCTGGGTCCCACTTCCTTCCCAATCCAAAACTGGGATTGGATTCCATGCAGCTGGGGCATTCCTAGGATCTCCACTACTCCCCTCTCCTAACTCAAACCCCAGGAGCTTTTGTTCTGGTGCTGACATCGGTCTGAGTAACAAAAGACCCCCATTGCGGGAGGCCAAAGAGCTTGGACACCCCACTGCCAAGTATCCCCCCCAAGCGCCTGGCTCGGGACACCCTGCTGGGCGGCCCAGCCAAGGCGGCTGCTCTGGAAATGGCTCATCTGCTGTCTGCTTTCTCTATTTCGCAGGAGCGGCGGCATGGAGGGTCTCACCACTCAGCTGGGGCCGGGTCGCGAGGGCAGCTCCTCACCCAACTCCAAACAAGAGCTGCAGCCCTATTCGGGTTCCAGCGCCCTCAAACCGAACCAGGTGGGCGAGACATCGCTGTACGGGGTCCCTATCGTGTCGCTGGTCATCGACGGCCAGGAGCGCCTGTGCCTGGCTCAGATCTCCAACACCCTCCTCAAAAACTACAGCTACAATGAGATCCACAACCGCCGCGTGGCCCTGGGCATCACGTGCGTGCAGTGCACGCCGGTGCAGCTGGAGATCCTGCGCCGGGCCGGGGCCATGCCCATCTCATCTCGCCGCTGCGGCATGATCACCAAGCGCGAGGCCGAACGGTTGTGCAAGTCTTTCCTAGGCGAGCACAAGCCACCCAAGCTGCCTGAGAACTTCGCTTTTGATGTGGTACACGAGTGTGCCTGGGGCTCACGGGGCAGCTTCATCCCCGCGCGGTACAACAGCTCCCGGGCCAAGTGCATCAAGTGCGGGTACTGCAGCATGTACTTCTCACCCAACAAGTTCATCTTCCACTCGCACCGCACTCCCGACGCCAAGTACACCCAGCCCGATGCGGCCAACTTCAACTCCTGGCGCCGGCACCTCAAACTCAGCGACAAGTCGGCCACGGACGAGCTGAGCCACGCTTGGGAGGACGTCAAGGCCATGTTTAACGGTGGCACGCGCAAGCGGACCTTCTCGCTGCAAGGAGGCGGCGGCGGAGGCGCTAACGGCGGGTCAGGAGGGCAGGGCAAGGGTAATGCCGGGGGCAGCGGCGGGCCAGGGTGCGGTGCCGAGATGGCCCCCGGTCCACCGCCCCACAAAAGCCTGCGCTGCGGTGAAGACGAGGCCGCCGGGCCTCCGGGTCCACCTCCTCCCCACCCGCCGCGCGGACTGGGGCTGGCGCCAGGAGCCAGCGGCCCGGCGGGCCCGGGAGGTCCTGGAGGCGGTGCGGGCGTTCGTAGCTACCCGGTAATCCCAGTGCCCAGCAAAGGGTTCGGTCTCCTGCAAAAGCTCCCCCCACCACTCTTCCCGCATCCTTACGGTTTCCCCACGGCCTTCGGCCTATGCCCCAAAAAGGACGACCCAGTGTTGGGCACGGGTGAGCCCAAGAGCGGCCCTGGTGCAGGGAGCGGCAGCGGGGCCGCGGGCACTGGAGCGAGTGGCCCGGGAGCAGGCCACTTGCCCCCGGGAGCAGGGGCGGGCCCGGGCGGCGGCGCCATGTTCTGGGGACATCAACCCTCCGGGGCAGCCAAGGACGCAGCGGCGGTGGCTGCAGCGGCAGCGGCCGCCACCGTGTACCCGACGTTCCCCATGTTCTGGCCAACCGCCGGCAGCCTCCCGGTGCCACCTTACCCGGCCGCACAGAGCCAGGCCAAGGCGGTGGCGGCTGCAGTAGCAGCAGCAGCAGCGGCAGCGGCCGCGGCTGCTGGCGGTGGCGGCCCAGAGCCCCTGGATGGCGCCGAACCAGCCAAAGAGGGCGGCCTCGGTACGGAGGAGCGCTGCCCGAGCGCGCTGTCCCGCGGGCCTCTGGACGACGACGGCGCTGACGAGGCGCTCCCGCCGCCCTTGGCGCCCCTGCAGCCCCCGCCGCCTCCGCCGGCGCGCAAAGGCTCCTATGTGTCGGCCTTCAGACCCGTGGTCAAGGACGCCGAGAGCATCGCCAAGCTCTACGGCAGCGCCCGCGAGGCCTATGGCGCAGGGCCTGCGCCTCCCCCTCGTGCGCCGGGGCACGGCGCGGGGACTGGCGGCGGCTACGTGAGCCCGGACTTTCTGAGCGAGGGCAGTTCCAGCTACCATTCTGCCTCGCCCGACGTGGACACCGCGGACGAGCCCGAGGTGGACGTGGAGTCCAATCGCTTCCCGGACGAGGAAGGCGCCCGGGACGACGCCGAGCCCAGTGCACCCAGGGCGCCCAGCGCGGGAGGCGGTCCCGACTGTGATCCGTCCGGCGGACCCGCGTCCGCCCCCTCTTCGGGCGCCGACGGTCCCACAGACTCTCCAGACGACGGTAGCCCCCGTCCGCGGCGTCGCCTCGGACCACCCCCAGGTCGGTCGCCGTTTGGGGACTTGGCAGCAGACGATGTGGTGCGGAGACCTGAGAGGAGTCCGCCGAACGGCGGCTACGAGCTGCGAGAGCCTTGCGGGCCCCCGGGAGGCCCCGCGACGGCCAAGGTGAGCCCCGGGCCCTGCCCGCTGAGGGCGCCTCCTTACTGCCCCCTCCGCAGGGCCTGAGTGCAGGGCGGACCAGGTGCGGGTGGAGACGGGGATTTTGTTCTGCGCAGGCCTTGGAGCAGGTGCCTGGCTGTTCTCGCAGGCCCAGTCGCGGGCGCCCTGGAGCGGGGCTCGCCGAGTCCCAGAATGTAGGTTTCCAAGAATGGAGGCGCGGTGGGGATGGAGTGGTTCGCAGGCCTTCAGAACCCGCGTGCATTGTTTTCGTTGATGGGAGTGATGAGATCGGCAGAAACTGCCAAACGTCCAGAGATGCTAAAGGGGTCTGGAGGGAAATAGAGGGGAGACCTGGCCCACCACCCCACCCCACCCCCCGGCACACCTATCCAGAAGGGGATCAGAACCTCAGGGAAGATCAGTGGGCAGGGCGGAGAGGAGGTAGCCTCTCCCCCAAGTTGCTCAGCAATACCAGGTCCCCTGAACCTCCCTCTCCCAGCCCAACTAGCAGCTTCAAATTCTGGCCTTGGGAACCGCGAGGCTGTGGGCTGGGAAGCCTTGTGTGGGGCGAGGGGGCTCTTGGGTTGGCGGGGCTGGAGCTGAAGGAGCGGGCTGCGACTAGGCGGGGATCCATGGCCGTTTTCAAAGTAGGTGCGCACACCTGTACTTTTCCATTCGGCTCATTAAAACACGAGTCATTAACCGGATGTGAAAGGCGTCATTTATACCGCGGACTGGGCACTGGCGTGGGCGGGAAGGAAAATGTCCAAAAGGGGGCGAGGACAGAAAGTGGGGGCGACTTCGAACGGCCCAGGAAGCCTCTTTGTGTTTGGAGTCATTTGCTCGCGGGCGCCCATAATTACCCTGCACCTACAACGGTGGCGGGAACGCCCGAGCGGGCCGTGTGCGTCTCCGCAGCCCGGGCTCTCTGGGTGCCGCGCGCGCTAGCCAAGTCCGCACCCCTCGGGGTTTCCTTTCGGCCGCAGGGGGGGGGGCGGGGGGGGGCGGCCACCTAGCGTCCCACTAATAGCCTGTCATTTCTCTGCCGCGGTAGGTGTACGTGCCCGAGAGGGACGAGCACGTGAAGAGCGCGGCAGCGGCGACGTTGGGGCCCGCAGGCTCCTTTCTCTGCGCCCACGATGCCCACGGTAACGCAACCGAGGCCACGGACCACAGTCCTGGGGGCGCTGCGGGCAGAGGGCCGGGCGGGGCAAGGCCTGAGAGGGCAGAGAAGCGCAGAGAGACTGAAGGGAGAGAAAGGGAGAGGAAAAGAAAAATGATGAAAGAAAAAGGAGCAAAGCCACAAATCCCAACTCCCCTGATTTGGTTACCTGAAAACAGTACCCAGCTGCCCCCACCATAGAACAGACACCTCCTCCAGCCTTTTAAAAAGCCCTCTGGGCCGCTCCTCCCCGTCCTCTCATTTATTCAGCAAGTGTGTTCGGCCCGGGGTCCTCGTGACCTGGCCTGGCCTGGCTTGACCACGAAGGCGCCTGGCTGCGCACTCGGGACCCAGCAGCGGCGGGATAGCTGGGGGAGGGGGCTGTTGCACTCCTGGGACCACGTTGCTAGCAGAGGAAGGCCCTGGCCTCCAAAATCAGGCCTGGCGGAAGCAGCCGAGCCCGGGCTGGACAATGCGCCTTCAACACCACCCAGAAGGTCGCCGCCTGGGCTGTGGTCTCCGCGGGAGATTCCCGGACAGACCCGGCGGCCGCGAGCGCTCGCGGTGGCCCAGTATCTGCGCGCGATGTAGGTCGCTTGTCCCTGGTGGACTCCGCGGCTCGTCTCACTCTTTACCAAGGGGTTGGGGAGGGGGCGTGAAGCCGGGAGGAAGAGCAGGCAGGCCCTGTGGCGCGAGGGGGAGGGGTGCCCGGCCTTGAGCCTCAGGGCGCCAGCCTGGGCGCGCAGCCGGGAACCTGAGGCGGCCACGACGTTTTTAATTAGGACCTGAGCGCCCCAACCGCGGCAGCTCTGGCAGTATCGGGGTCGCGGTTTCTTTGCCTGTCCTTGAAACTCGATTTATTGCCTTTAAAGAGCCAGATAAAGAAGACAATCACTCGACCGCCGATGATTTGGAAACGAGGAAATCCTACTCAGACCAAAGGAGCATCTCCCAGCCAAGCCCCGCGAACACAGACCGAGGTGAGCCCGCGGATTCCTCGCGCCCCGCCCGCGGCTGGGAGCTGGCAATCAGGTTGCCCAGGTTTCAAGGGCCCGCGAGCAAGACTTTGCGTCCTGAGCCAGCGGCTCCCGGGTCTTCCCTTCCTCTGCGGTCCGATAACTCTTTAGTATAGGGAGGAGACTTTCTGACCGGAGCTGTTGAGTCGTTGGTGACTTGGCGCTCTTCTGGGTAAGGGTGGAGGGTATAAGGAGAGGAAATGCAGGGACAGCTTCCTAAAATAGGCCACAGGCACTTCCTTCCCGAGGACGACCTATCTTGCCTGGGCCCACTCTCCTACTCTCAAACATAGCTTGGGTGGTGGGGCTCTGGATGGATGCCTGTAGCCATCTCCTCTAATGGCAGGCAGAGGGTCTAGATTAGACCCCTCGCTTGGCACAGCTCCCAGGAAGTTCACTCCTCTCCTCTCGAGGAGGCCTCTCAGGGTACAGAACCCCTCTCACCTGTCCTTGCATCCCAGGGGAAGACGGGATCACCTTGGATGTCACAGGAACTCAACTGGTGGAGAAAGATATTGAAAACCTGGCCAGAGGTGAGGTTAATTCTGTGAAATGGAGATGCTATGCTGGAGGGAGGTGGACACTGCCTGAGGAGGAGATATAGTTCCTACAGGTTTGTGGGAAGGCCATGGCAATTGGGGGATGTGTGTGTCAGTTTTTATTTCCCCTGGAAGAACGTTAACCCTCTGCACACATCCTGGAACAGAGCTGTAAGTGTGGTTAGTGGATGGGGAGAGTAAACCCAGTCCCTGGAGGTTTATTGAAAGTATGGGCTTCAAGGCCTGAGTCTGTATCGGATAGGGCCAGCAAGACAGAGAGAGGAATGCTTCTCAGAGCTTGATGCTGTGGCCAATCAGGCAGGGCAATCTGGGGTTTCTCCCAGTTCCCTGGAAGACAGAATTATTTTGGAAGAGCACGCTGGCTAGGAGGCATTGTGTTAGGATCAGGCGAGAGGTTCCAGGGTGCTCCCTCCTGGAATTGGCCTGTAAGCACAGTGAGGACGAAGCTTCTTTGCAGAATGGGCTACCCAGGGTTGTTGCTCAGCCTGCAAGAGGGAGGAGGTGGCTTGAAGCACAGAGAAAGGGGAGTCTTGGGACCCTTTTGGCCTCTCCACATTCCTGTGTTTCAGGGCAGCCTTCCTTGGGGAGGCTCCAAATACTGACAGCCACGTGGTTGGGGCATCTTCTGGAACCAGACCCCTCTGGAACTGGTTTCTGAGGGTTCTGGACAGAGCTGGTCACACACCCAGCCCATGGGCAGTCTTGGAGTTGGAGGGAGAAGGGAAACAAGCGTAGGTGGCTTTGTATGGTCTTTTACAGATTTTACAGGATATGCTGTTACTCACAAAGTCACTGTTGTTTGTTTTATGGTACTGGGGATTGAACATAAGGTCTTGTGCATGCTAGTCCAGCACTCATTCACTACACCCCTCAGCCCTCATTTATGTTTTAGATGAGGGTTCTTAGCATGGATTGGTGGGGGGGCTGTAAATTTCCTGAAATTGTAGGCAGTGTTAAGTTTGTGTATTTCTCTGGGAAGGTGATTCAAAGCTTTGACCAAATTCTCCCTGATTTCTGTCAAGATTAGGATTAATTAGGACTGACACTTGACAAGGGAAGTCACATTCTCATGGGCCATCCATCCTCTAAGGTTAGGGAGTTAGGAACAGTTCAGAACAGTTTAGCATGTAATGGAGCTGGTTACTTCCCCAGAATCAGGGCCCAGAAATCCAAAATAGGTTCCATCCTTCTGAATTTGATTCTCCTGGGTATTCTACCCCTGGCCTTGTGTCTTTGATCAAGTCCTTTGAATGCAAATGGAAAGTCAGAGTACTGAAGACCACAACCCCAACTTGGGTCCCAGCACCTCACTCCCTAGTGAGTCCCTAGAATTCTCCAGCCTACCCCCCTCCTGACATCCGACTCTCTCTTCACAGAGGAGTTGCAAAAATTGCTCCTGGAGCAAATGGATCTCCGCAAGAAGCTGGAGAGAGAATTCCAGAGTCTCAAAGGTACTTCCATCCCTCCCCAGCCCACTGCAACGGTGTCACCCAGACCAGTTCTGGGACCTGGTGCAGGCAGCTGCCATCCTGGGCCTTGTGAGATCAGAACCTACCCCCCCCACACACACACACACTTTCCTGAGTTTCCAGCTAGGCGAGTGACTTGCAGGGAGGTAGGGGGAGGCCAGGAGGGAGGCGGAAGTGAAGCTGGGAGAGGAGGCTGTGCGTAACAGCTCTCACTTAATCAATTTGCACAGATAATTTTCAGGATCAAATGAAGAGGGAATTGGCTTATCGAGAAGAAATGGTGCAACAGCTGCAAATTGTCAGAGGTAAGACGGGAGTCAGGTGAGCGCACGCACGGCCCTAACTGCCTCTCGTCTGGCAGGAGCCGCAATGTTGGCTCAGTCATTTGGATTTAAATTGAAGGTAATTTAACAATTATTTTTTTATTTAATATCCTTTGTATACTCTGATTAGCCTCAGAATGGCAAGCGAGCCCAGCAAACGGCTTGCAGGCATCATTACATGGAGTGATTGAACTTCTTATCGCGGCAATTTCCATGGTTTCTAAATTAAAAATCGAGGCGTAAAATTACCTGGGAAGTAATGCCTAAGTTTGCTTTAATTTTGGTTAGATCCGTCTGCCTTAAAGCGCCATCCCAGGCCATTTCCTCCCTGTGCCAGCCTGCAGTTGGGAGCACGGGTACCCCCTCCCCTCTGTTACCCAGGAGTTTCTTCGAGGGGCTGCAAGAGGGGAGTAGGATGTGGCCTGGGCTGTGACCCTGCTGGCCCACCCAAGGGTGCTCTGGACCCGCTCACTCATCTCCTGGCCTTGTTTTCCAGACACTCTCTGTAACGAACTGGACCAGGAGCGGAAGGCACGCTATGCCATCCAGCAGAAATTAAAAGGTGCAGAACTGAAAAACAAAGCTAGAAGGGGGTGCCAGGGACTAGCTGGGCCCAAACAAGTGAATGGATGGGTGGTTGGGTGGATCAGTTGGGGGGTTGGGAGAGAAGCAGCTAGGGTTGCTGGGGTCAAAGACCCAGAAGAGGGAGGTGGGGCTTGATGGCAGTGGGGGGTTTATTCCAGACCGACTGGGGGGACAGAAAGGAACATCATTTTGAACTCTGGGCATCGAAATATTCTGCCTTCAGAGCCATCTGGCCATGAACAGCTCAACCCTTTCTCCAATCCTCAGTTTCCTCTGACATCAGATGGAGCTATAGAACCGGAGGGGTGGTTGTCAATCACCAGGTCTCTCTCTTCCACCTTTCTGGCCCGCTGGGTTGAGAGTCCCCGAGCCCAAAGGGTTGCTGAGATCAAGGAGGGGGGCTGACAGGCGACTCTCTCCCCAGAAGCCCACGACGCCCTGCACCACTTCTCCTGCAAGATGCTGACGCCCCGCCATTGCACCGGCAACTGCTCCTTCAAGCCCCCACTGTTGCCCTAGGGCCGGCCTGGCCGCGCCCTCGCGCCCTCAAGCCATGCTGCTCCTTCTTGTAAATACCGGCCGCGAAGCCCGGGCAGAGCGAGGAACAAGCCATTCAGACCGACCGATGTAAATACAGCCCGCCCGCAGCTCGCCCGCCCGCGCCTCCCGGGCTCCCCGGCCTTGCCGCCCGTTCCTGGGCCTGGCTCTGTTTTCCAGTGTAAATACCGCGTTGCCCTCGGTTAAACTTCAGGGCCTCGAAACTCAAGGGGTTAAGTGGACCCGCGAGTGGGGGAGGGGGACAAAAAGGACTGCTCCCAGCTCCCACCCCCACCGGGTGGGCAGGCCAGGGTCCCGATTGTGAATACACTGTAGCGACTTCACTGGCTTAGTCGGCTTGAAACTCCTGTTCCTGAGGACAAAGTGGCTATGTGCAATGGATGTAAATGTACTGGGTCTCTTGGTTCGGTGTTAGGTTCACGCGCATTTATTTGTGAGTCTAAGTTGATTTTCTTTCTTTTCCTGGCCCCACTTCCCCTCCCGCTTCGTAATCCTTTTCTTGCTTTGTCTTTTTTGTTGTTGTTGTTGTTGTTGTTGTGACCTCTTGATGTAACCGGCACTTTAAAAGGGCAACAACTGACTCACAATGGCGACCACTTTGAGCCTGTCTGGGGGAGACCACCCTGTATCTGTGACTTTTGTTTTTAATAAAAGAAAAATCTGTCACTCTCTGGGGTTGTGGAGGTGGGAGTGCGGGGGATGGGAGAGGGCAGGCCAAGAGGGCAGGGTGCTGGGCCACAGCTGGGGTGGAGGCCACCTCCTGTGTCTGGCTGAGAGCTGCACTCCACAGCTCCCAGCCTTTACTAGCTACTGAGGCACACCCAGCCTTGCCCACGGGCCACACCCTCTGCACAGCAGGACCCTCCCTCAGGCCCTGATTGGGGACAGGGGAAGGACTTGGTGGTCCACTCTGCAACATCCCTTTCCTCAAGCTCTGGTAGGGCCCAGGGTTTGTTCATCCCAGTGCCCACAGGGCCTGCCCCAAATGCTGAGTTCCACCCCCGTGGCTGGCACAGGTGCTGTTGTCCTGGTCCTGGAGCACTGGCACAGGGTGCAGGGCAAAGCATGGAGGGCAGGCCTGGGCTGACAGGCCTGGGTGGGGGAAACCTGAGGCTCACCCATGCCTGGCCTGCTGCTAAGAACAGAAGGGAGCCCAGGCCGTAGCTGACTTGAGGAACTCGGGAAGTGAGGCACCCCAGGCTGCAGCACTGACTGGGCCTCCGATGCCTGCATGTCCTAGCAGGCCTCTCCTGTTGGCCTCAGTTTCCAATGCACCTGCCCACTGGGCCACAGATAGTGGAAGTAAATTGCACAACACTTTATTTCTGGGTGGGGCCAAAGGATAGTTGTAGGAAAGAGCAAGGTATTGGGCATGGGGCTTAATTGTATTGGGTGTGGGGCTGAACCTGCCTGTCTGCTAATTGCATAC
>NDGN011456895.1:0-13967 GCA_002564285.1 Tympanoctomys barrerae | reverse complement strand
CATGGTTCAATCCCCCAGCAGCACATGCCAGCCAGCCCCGCCCCCTGGTGGGCTGAGCTGGCCGCACGCGCGCGCGCACACACACACACACACACACACTAAATAAATAAATAAATGTTAAAAAAATAAAAATAATAAAAATAAAAAAAAATAAAAGCGACTTCCTTGAACAGGTTGAAGTTAGCAAATGAGAAGCACAACCCTGTTACAAGCTATAAACTCTTCACTAAACCATGACTTAGAACAGCATTTTAAAAGTAAGAGTTGAACAACAAAATCACAGTGGAATTTTAAGAACTATTGAAATAGGTAGAACCCCAACAGTGACAACTAGAAATTCACATTTATAAACTCAAAAGTCAGCCAATAAAATCAGACCATCTTCTCACCTCCAGCTTCACGTTTCAGTCCTCCCCCAGCCTCAGCTGGTGTTTTCCCAAGCATCCAGCTGAACTGCTGTAGCCAGGTGCTGTCACACCCTGCCTGCCCTGCAGAGCCTATCCTGGGGAACATCCTCTGCTCTCATTGAAGACCAAATGCATTGATCTTTCCCAGCAGGGTGCCGACAGCGTTCTTAGTGTGAAGCATGAGAAAGGGTCAAGGGCCTGCGAGGTAGCTCAGCGGTCTAAAGCACCTGCTTAGGCAAGGTTAGGCAAGTGTGTGGACCATAGTTCGATCCCTGGTGCCACATGCCACACCAGCCCTCCCCTGGGGCAGACTGAGCCGGCCAAAAAAAAAAGGAAAGAAAGAACAAAAGGATCAATATTTCTGTGCAGTTTTCCTCTCTACTGGAACCTACTAAACAAAGGAATTTTGCAGGGGACCACATACTCACTAAATTGGCATCTATCAGGCAATGTTTCTGAAGGTATGATTATTAAAGTGTTAACTATTTGCCAGGTTAGAGACAACTTTCTGTCTGAACTGTTTTACATCCAGAAACAAACCAGGGTTATATTGCTGAGGAAACACTGGTTAAGTTTGGAAATAATTAATGATCACTAATGTTAATGCGAAAGATTAAAAAATAATCTGAAGAGTCCTACCTACCTAACTGTAGGAGATGTTTGTCTTTGAAATGCAAGAACTAAGATTTCAATGAAAGTAAAAATTGTGATCTGAAAGACTTTACTTGTCTTGATATGTGGGTATTCATATCCTTTGAAGTTTTTCAAATGGTTGAAGTTATAAGAAAGCATAGTTCAGGGGTCATTTTGGACCTGACAAATCAATGCCAGAGAAACACCTCAAAATGAGTCTTAGACTTAAGACATTTTGAATCAACTGCCAACATATGGATTGATGCCAGGTGGTATCTTTGCTATTTTCTGTCACACACACACACACACACACACACACACACACACACACACACGGAGTTCCTTTTTCAAGTACGACAATCTAACATCTTCCTGAACTACATCCATTGACATTTGAAGCATGAAGCTGAAGTACAGTCTATGGAAATCCACTCTGCCACTCTGCTGAAACTGGCCTTCCTAAGGTGACCGGATTGCAATGCCATGGCTCTTGTGACTCAGAAGCATGGATCAGCTGATGGCTGAGGCTTTGTTCAGGACTCCAAGGTACCCGTGTCCGTGCCCAGCCTCTTTCAGACACACAAACAACGTGTAAGCATCCAGGAATACTCTACTTGGTGCACATAACAAGCAAAGAGGCTGATCAATTTGTGCAAAGCCTTCAGCACTCATTTGCCAAGCAAATTAGATCAAATAAAAACACATTTAAATTGTGAAATGGCAGGGTTATTTGAGGCCTATAATTTATAAAGAGAAGAATTTAAAGAGGCACCATGGCTACTCATGCCAAACTTGGCAGAGTAATCTGCTTTTCCCCCAGCACATCAAACAAAGTTTTTTTTTTTTTCAATTCAAGAATATTTTAAAGCAGAGATGTCATGGCAAAAATATTAAAATGTAAGCCAAATTTACCAAATTAAGTATGTCCTTTAGATTTTTTAAAGCCCAGTTGCAAGAGAGCAGTATGTTTTATTCTCCAGCAGAGAAAATTATACCTCTATTATATGCAGCTTTTGTTAAGCACCTTTCCAAGAAAGAAAAACATCTAAGTTCACATGTATTTCTGCGAGGCCAAAAAGTAGCAGAAAAGCAGGAAGCTTATGCAATGCTTTGAAAAGTAAAATAAGCAAGGACAAAAGCTAAATTTAAAGTACAATTTGATGAAATTAGTTATATTTTATTTTGCAATGAAAAACAACCATGGCTGAACTTGACAAAAGGGCAACTAAGCAAGAGGCTCGACTTTCTGAAGAATTTTCACTGTCTTGTATTTACCAAATCTCCAAATCCAGGAAATATTTTTTTTTTCTGTTTTTCTTCTTAAACATCCCACTCTCACGCATGAGCTACTTTCTGGAGCTGCCTTGGTTCTGGAAGGTTCCCTGTTCACCATTTGTTGAACTGTCTGTGGATACGGGTGTTTGTTCATGATCTCACTCAGCTTGTTTTCTGATTAAGTGGATTCTGTTGTGAGCCAGAGAATTCTACTTCGAAGGATAGAGCACAAATAGAGGTGGCAAGGGGGAGAGTAGTATGTCAGTATGCAGGACAAAAAGGCAATTGTAAAGGCAGCAACCTTTCAAAGAAGGATACAGCCAGCAGCACCCAGGACCTCCCCACATGCACAGCCAACAGAGAAGATAGGTACAGCTGTCACCTGATCCTACAGAAACTGCTGGAGGTATCCCCATGTCAGCCTCCCCAGAAGACACACAGAGCCCAAAGTGACAGCGGATTAGGCCAACATAATTGCATTTCCTTAATATAAGGGCATGTTGGGAACAGCCTTCCCTTCCTCTCAGTTCTGTTAAATAGTGTTTAGGTAGTCTTCAACACATTTTTAGACTCCTAGATCAGGAATGTTCTTCTCCCCGCTGTCAGCATACACAGACATAATACTCTTAGAGGAAAGAAAATGATCATTACAAAAGTGCCTGAAGTTTTTAACCTTGTGCTATTGATAGAACTCAATGAAGGGGACTCTTTGTGGTAAGAAACAGGACAGGGAAGATTAAGTCAGACTCAGGAAACTCTCAGAATGGAAACTTTAAAAAAAAAAAAAAAGAACTGAAAAACTTGCTTCCATTGCTATAATACATATGTACAAGAAAGTGAGAAGAACACAGGCACAAACCTGGACTTTGGATAAATGTTAATGAAATTCTCCCAGGCTAACTGAACAAAAGTCCATGGTAGAAGGGGCCGGGGAGATGGCTCAGAAGAACAGGCGCTTCCCTGGCAAGTATAAGGGTCTGAGTTCAATGCCCGGTTCTGAAAAAAAAAAAAAAACCCAAAAAACAAAACAAAACAAACACCATAGTGGAGTACAAGGCACATAGGAAACAAAATTATCCATTGCAGGTAATGCATTCCATTTACTAAACACCTACCCCCATATTCTCTTATGTTCAAGAACACTGTGTCAACACAATGTCATGAAAAAGAGACAATGTCCTCCCTGTGATAGGGACCAGCCACCACTTGCTCTCTCTGGCCTCCTGTTCCCACCAACATGTTTTCAGACCTAGAAAGTTCATTATTGGGGCCGGGGAGATGGCTCAGTGGAATAAGTGCTTCATTGGCAAGCACAAGGGCCTGAGTTCAATCCCTGGTTCCACAAAAAAAAGTAAGTTTATTGTTGATGTTAAAAAGTGTATCAAATTTGATTCCATCCATGTGATACAACAGGAAAAGGAAAAACAGTGGAGACAGTAAAAATATTAGTGGTTTCTGTGAATTGGGGAAAGAGATAAACAGGCAGACACAAAGAAATTTACTGCAGTGAAATCATACATTATAACAGATACTTACGATTCTACAGTTGTACAAAATCATAGGGCAGAAAGCACCAGGAGCAAACCCTGCTGGGAAGGGTTTCAGTTAGCAGGGTGTGGTGTGTTAATTCAGGTTCATCAGCTATAAGAAATGTAACAGCAGGTGGCAGAAACTGACAATGGGCCCGGCGACATGCGCCTGCTGCGGGGGCAGCAGGCACAGGGGAGTTTTCTGTTCTCCCCTTCATCTTGCTCCTCTTAATAAAACTGCTCTAAAATATCCTTAAGTTATAAAAATAGATTTCCATCATAATGATCTTTTCCTGTTCGCTAAGAAAACCTACAAAAGATAATATAACAGATTTTTTTTATTAATCTTTATTATAGCTGGATATGTGAGGGTTAAACGTAATCTATGTGGGAGCCATTGTCGTTATTGATTTTTGAACAATAGCTGGTACCTATAGATCTAGGGATCCCACGTGCAAAACCTCAATCCCCAGGAATCGAAGGACAATGAGTTACACTCTGCTAAACTTTGAACTACATTGTACACTCTGCTACTTCACTAGGTAAACATCATGTAGAAAAATAGAACACATGGGGGTTAAGTTCTTCATCCACGCTGCCTGCGAAAGCAAAGACCATCACAAAGTAGGGTTAGTGTGGGTCTTTTTAAATTTGGATAAAATATAGAAAATTCAGAGAAAGCCCAGGCAAGAGCCGTGAACATGATGAAAACATTGGAGGGTAAGAAAAGACCGACAGACGATTATTAATCAACCTGAAGAAGAAGAGGCCATGACGAACTTAACATCCTCCTTCAAAGACAGCAAAGGCTATTTTCTGTGGAGAATGAAAACAAAGGAAATGGGCTTACAAGAAAGCAAGATGAATTTAGAAGAAACGGACAATAAATCTTTCATTGTAAGAGTTGGGGTGATCCATGAGCAGCAGCTTACGGACGTGGGAACTTCATTTTCCTACCAACTCTGCTCCTACTCTGCCTGAAAATCCTTCGATTCTCTACCTGGGCCTTAAGCAGAGTGAGAGTCAGTGTCATGGGGCGGGGGTGGGGGTGGGCTGTCACACTGCAGAATACCAGGCCACACTCTCACAAGTCATTTCAGGTAGACCAGTAGCATCGTCTTTCTAATAAGGGGCAGTTCTACAGATAACTACAGATGCAGAGAGCCACACGGTCACCCACAGCTCTTCCTGTAAACACTCCTGTGTATTTTTCTGGGCATTTCATACTACTTGAATGCCATAGCATTTTGTATACTTTCCTCCTGGACTTTGGTTTGGTTTGACTAGCACAGCATCATGAATACTGGCTCCAAAACCAACATCTTTAATGTTTTTCCCCAAGAAAAGGAGGGTCACTTTGACTCATCTACAAGTTTTTATTGATTATCCCATCTTACATTATTTTCTTTACTCTGTCTCCTTGTCTAAGTGATACTATATACCTTTAAGGCTTTCTGATCTATGCTCATGAAATTACCCACATACCAACCATACCTACTATCCCAAATAATGGAAATAAAATAAAAATTGAGTCTGGTGTATAAAAATTTCCTGCCCATCAGGTTTATTTGTCCTTGTTAGAAAAAAATTTTGCATCTATCCTCAAGACAATGTTGTAAGTAAATGGCAGGAAAGAAGCCATATCTTTTATTTACTGTTTATTTTGCCTGGTTCTGGCAGGGAGACCAGAGAGGATAATGAACGAATAAGGACCTGGTGTGTTGGAAATCACGTTGATTACAGCTCAAAATGTGGGCCAGAAACTGATCTGGAAAATTACACAGTAAATTCACACCTTTCCTCCTCGGGTACAAAACACCGGATCCTTTACAGACAAACCGGAAACATCTCTTGGGCTTCCAGGTAACTCAGGTTGACTCAACCAATGTTTCAGTTAGACTGTATGCCAGGCAGGCGCGTCACCCTGTAATCTCTGAGACATCTGTGAAACATGAGTAAACCCCACCTTCCCCCACATTTGTCCCAAGCAATTACTTATGCATACACATGCAAGTTCATGGGTACACATACATGTGCATGTAAACACATCAAACTAAAAAATGCAAGACAGAGCAATGAAATAGTCATGTCATGGAATTAGCACATAGGTATGGAAGGCAGGGCCTGAGAGAGCACAAAGGATTTCTGGATTTGTGGAATCCCGCAGCTGCAGACACTTGATAATAACCAGATCCTGGGTCGCCTCACACAGAGCAGGCAGAGCCATAATCCTAAAAAGATGTTTTGGTAAAATAAAGGGGAAAAGTAGCCTTTTTTTATTTCTTACATTTTGACCTTTATACATTCCGTGCATTTTCTTCTTTTTCTCAGGATCAAACAATGCAAGCTCCTCGTTTACTCTTCGTAGAATGAGTAGATAAACCAATGTGCCAGTACAATTTAGTAGTCAGGAAGAGTATGGCTATTTCTGTACACTGTAGTCAGAAAAATTAAAGGTCTCTGCTGCAGCGGAGTGCTGTCGGTGACTGGCAAAGCACAAAAGAAAACAAAAACTCTGAGCCCGCCGTATCTAGGAACCGCAGCAAGAAGGACCTCGGCACTGTGAGTGCTACCCTACAATCAGACTCCTCATAACTGCGGAATATGGTCATCAGCTCATGGTACTGATCTAATTTTGTACTGAATGCCCGCAAATAAAGGGTTTCTTTTGAATACCAAATACAAGGACTGGGACCAAAAAAAAAAAAAGGATAATAATTTGATAGCACTTTGAAGTCTAGCATTTCCCCCTCCCTCCTGTCAAATTAAATAACACCAACTGACAACTACTCTACAGACTGAATGAATGAAAGAAGCTATATTTGCTGAACTGAGGAAATTCCACATGTAAATGCAGAGGAGGGATGCTGGCTCATTAGCGAACCTAATACAGAGGCATATTTAGCATCAATCTACAACGGTATTGGAATGCAGCTGGATTGACACAACATGACCTTTTTTTCTTAGGTACAAAGGAAGTAAAAATTGCTGATTTTCTGTGTAAAAGCATTGGTGTTCAGGCTATACTGGGTTTTTATATGTATTAATAGGTATGTATAAGAAAGTTTCATTAATTTAGGTTAATAAAGAAAGGAAATATAAAAAAGAAAGAAAGGAAATATACCATAGTGATATTTATTAACATCTACGCTCACATCATGAATAAGAATTATATATAATAGCCTAAAAAACTTAATTTCGAATACCATGAGTAGAAAGCCCAGAGATATAGCATCTTTCCTCATGAGACTTATCTGCAGCATAGGAAATAAAAACAACACTTCTACACATAATGTTTAATTCATTAACAGCTGACAGGATTATTAAAGAAAAATATTTAAACATGAGCATAATTTAAAAATGGAATTCCACTGAAAATTGCTCCATTTTATTTTCTCATCAAAACAAGTCCTCTGACTAAATCCTATAATTTGAAAGAATGGAATGAAGGCCACTCTCTCATTTATTGATTTCATTAAAAAATGCCTTCCTTCACCTCATTCTCCATAATTTCCACGGGAAATAATGTACTTGCTAATCTGCTCATTTGCTCCGCATCTCACCACTTCGGCTGCTTCCCATCCTGTGTTTGACCTGCGCTTCTCAGGGTTCTGTGCCCTCCTGGGAGCTGACCTGGGAATCGCCGAGATGTGCTTCAATGTAAGAACCAGGCCGGCGGACCCTGGACACAGCCTCCTGAGGCAGAGGAGGAAAAGGTCCAAGTGATGGAGTGAGAGAGGAGGAGGTGTGGCACTCCATGAGTGTCCCCTCTGTGCCCTGCCCTGGGCACAAAACGTGCTCGTGCAGTTTGCTGCCATCTGAACGCAGGCTGTGGCTGTTGCGGCAGTGGCAGCATCCGAGGAACCGCGGCTCCAAGAGTTTAAGCAACTGACCAGAAGTCAAGCAGCTGCCATCCAAGAATAAAGCTGCCCACGATCACTGACGAGATTGTGTCTCCTCCGAAGTCAGACAGAGGAAGACTGAAAACAATGGCGCGTGTTTACATTTTAAAAATTACACTAGGTGACATAGTGCCAAGGATGGTAAGCGTGTCCACGGCAAGGGGGAATACTGGAAGTATTCTGAGGGTTAGTGTTCTTTTATAGTCACTGCATTTTTCAATCACCCCTCACTGATCAGCCACTTACAGCAATTTCTATTGGCTTTTTGTTTTTCTTATCTCAGCATGCCCCAGGAACGGGGCTGGCACCGCAGACCCAGGGATCGAGCTCCCAGCCCCTGAACCTGCTTGCAGGCACTTTAATCCACTGAGATATTTGGTCAGACCATTTACGGCATTTTCTATCCTGTAAAAAACCGACAGTGTGTCCTCATTCCCGATTCACCAGAAGTAGTACCATGTGACTTCTGGCCATAAAAGGTAAATGTTTTGAATCATTCAGGACATGAAGGCAGTGACAACAGCACAAGTAGGGACAATTACAAAAGAAAACTTGCAGAAGTGCCTCAGAAATTCTGTGGTGGCAAGAACTGTGGGGTTACTGCAATTGAAGCAAAGAGGAATACTCTGGGAGGGCTGACAGCAGGGTGTCTTCTACTGCAATACATTTTAAAGATTTAAACATCCACCATGTTTTCTTTTAAAAAATAACACCTGGTACTGAGGTCTTAACCACTAACATGACTGTGATCCGAGTCATGGCCTATAGGGGGTAATTTAGGTCCAGCCATAGAGCAAGCGCAGGCCTGGATTGGGCAGGGTTAATTTCCTTAAAGGAAAGACATCAAAGAGCTTTCAGGCTCACTGGCTCTCTCCCTCCTAGAGGGATCAGAAGCAAGGCCATGCACGTGGGGACAGAGCAGCCCTCTGAGAACTCTCACCAGAAACTGAATCTACTGGATCCTTGATCTTGAACTACCAAGGTTTTTCCTGAAAAAAAATATATATTGTGTTGTGTGAAACACTCACTCGGTGGTATGCTGCTCCAGCAGCTCAAACCAACCCTCCCACCCCCACACACACTCTAAAGCTTTACCCTGCCTCGTGGGATGGGGAAGGTTCATTCCCCATCAATCTCTGCTGCAAAAGCTTTCCTCTGATCATCCTGGTCTTTCATTGTCTCCTTACTAGCAGCATCCATATGAATGAAATGTGTGATTCCGCAGGAGGCTCATCATAATTTAGCAGGAATTAATGTCCTCTTATTATAAAGGACCCTGCAAGCCTCTCCTTAACAGTCAGCAACAACTGGAATTAATTCATGTCAGATGAACATCAAGCAAAATCCATTTATGACCCTGAAGTCATGAAATTTAGCATAATTACACATGCTTCTGTTTAGATAATTTTTCTCTCCTCATTAAATTAGGTGCCTATGTTAGATTTCAATCTGATCAGTCCCGACTAGTTATAGTTCTGTAATCAAAAGCGTTTCCTCTCAAATGAACCCAAAGTCACGGAGGCAAATTATAGTAAATGCATAAACAGAAATGAAGCAACAAGCACTGAAAAACTTATGAAACCCATCACAGATATAATACAAATTACAGCGTTACCTCAGTTCACAAACGTAATTCTTTCCACAAGTCTGGTTGCAAATTGAACTGCTCATGAACCAAATCCAATCCAATGTGTAGATTCAATGTTGACCTTGTGGAGACACCTGATTCGGTTCACAACCAATTTGGTTTGTGACCAGAATTGTGAAAATAATTAAGTTCATGAACCCAGGTACCACCACTGTCATTATTAATATTTATTTATAGCATCCCTCAACAAATATGTACTAATCACCTGCTATGAGGCAGGCAATGTCCTGGGCATTTGGAAGACATATGGATTGAAAAGGTGTAATTCTCTCTCCTTGATATATCTCCAACTACTAGAGGACCCCTTGGCACTTGGTACCTATTCTGTTATTAATAATATAAAAGAACCAACTTTCTGAAGTCATATTCCTTAAATCACCTAGTCAGTCACCATGTCCCTTTCTTTCTCACACACTGTTTGCCCCTCCATTTTTTTCGCCTTATTTCTTCATAGAATTTCTATCTAATAAAATCACTTTGAAACTGAGCAAGGATGGCACATTAGCTTGACACATGACTTCTGGAACAGTTGTTTCACCTTCCAAAATATTTAACATCCTATAATTTTGTCTTACTATAATGAGCTCTGTGGGTCCATTCTTACAGCACAGTGCAAGACAAAGTTTAAAAATCATTGGCTTGTCATCTCCATGAAAAGCAAGCAGGCAAGCAAGAAAAAAAAGGACAGAATTCTCACCATCAATAGGGCATATTCCTTATTTGGTCAGGAAAAATGTGGAAACCTGGGCCAGTGCAGCACTTTCCTATAAGGCTATGTTTATCTAACTCACGCTGAAAATTTCAGCTATGTGAACTTCAGAGGCACCTGGAACTCTTGTGTTTTCCTGCTACCGGTTCCTGGAGAGCAGCTAAAATCAAAACACTCCTCCAGGGCAGGCCAGCACAGAGGACCTTACCACAATGACCCAGGTAAGTTACATCTCCCCTGTGAGGCAATCCTGGAAGTTCATTGACCGCAATCTACCCAGTTTCTATACTAGCAAATTGACCATGACTGCAAAGCAAAGATTTCAAACTATGTTTCAGGAAAAGAGAAGACCATTCTCTTGGTTAGTTTAATTTATGAAGCAATAAGC
The DNA here is from genome assembly GCA_002564285.1 of Tympanoctomys barrerae. Classification (NCBI taxonomy): domain Eukaryota; kingdom Metazoa; phylum Chordata; class Mammalia; order Rodentia; family Octodontidae; genus Tympanoctomys; species Tympanoctomys barrerae. The sequence continues at coordinate 3,476 of NDGN011456895.1, read as the reverse complement.
TATCTATTTAAGAAAGAAAAACTGAATTAGGACAGTATTTTTAAGGATCACTCATCTACTAAACACGATGTACATCAGAAATGAAGAACATAAGCTGTATTAAAATATGGCTTTTATCAGGTCTTGGAGTAATACATGGAAAAAGATATAAAACAGATCCAGTTCTCTAACTACCAACTCCTAAAATTGCTTATTTCTCAGAACAAGGCATTCTGCACAGGAATAGGAAGATGAAGCCATAGGATATATGAGTCAAATGATAAAAAGGAAAAAAAGGCCTTCCTTTTTGAATTCTGCTACTAAGACTAAAAATACAAATTGAACTCTTCAGTGAAAAATAGGAAGAGTATATAAACAGTATGATATAACTCAATGAGTATACACTCATGAATCAAGAAGTCAAGATTTTTTTTTTTTTTTCTGTATTTTAGGACAGGGTGTACAGGGTCTCCAGGGTCTCACTGCATGGATCGGACTCGAAGTGATCCTCCTGCTTACAGCCTCCCAAGTGCTGTGATTACAGGCGTGCACCACCATGCCCAGTCTCAATTGTGGTCTCAGGGAGCCCTGGGGGTGGGGCCAGCATGGCAGGCCCGGTGATTGAATTCCTGGCTCCTGCGTATGCCTAAGCAGGCACTTTAATACACTGAGTTATTTGAATTTTTTTAGCTTTTACAAAAAAGAGATACATTTCACATTTCAAGAATGCATCTTTAAGTACCTTGGGTTTCAACACATTCATAGTTTTAGCTAGGAAACCAGAAAAATCTCGAAACAAATCAATTTTGCCAAAACAGATGTCGCCAGTAAAAAATTTAAATTTCTGTAAATTGTCTGAAGAGAGGAAATTTCTAATTCTTCTCTTTGTCCACCTCCAAAATCCCTCATCAAATATATATTTTCCTTAAAGTTCCTCAATTGCTTAGCCGATCTTAGTGCACAAATATTTCCCTCATTTGAATGTCATCGGTAGATGCCATTGGAAGGAATATTTGATACAAGATAGATTATGGGAAGTTCTGGCTAAATAACAATAACCTCTCTGGACAAGTGATTAAGAAAGACTGTGACAATGAATTTCCCATGGCAGCAGATGCTGTTCTAATCATGCTCCCGGGGTCCCCTGCTGATGCCTGTGTTCCTTGAGGGCCCCTAGGACAGCATTCCCTACTACCAAGAGTGAATTTTTTTTTTTTTTTTACATTACAGGAACACTAAGACCTCTACCCAGAATTAAATCATCAGTCCCACCAGAGGCCCCTGATTAGGCCGACATGGCCATAAAAAAGAATACACCAGAAGGAGTGCCACATTGCACTGTACTTGTCAGGTTTTCCAGAGAAACCAAAAAGTAACATATATGAGACCGACTCACATGTTACAGAGCTGAGAAATCTTAGTACCTGCCTTCACAAGGACGAAGTGCAGGAAAGCTGATGGTATTATTTCAATCCCAACTGAAAGGCCTGAGAACCAGGGCAGCCAACTGTGTAAATCCCTGTGTACGTCAAACGTTCAGGAATCGGCAGCACCCATGTTCAAGGGCAATATTCAGTGGATGTCCTAGCTCAGGGAGAGATAAAAAATGTGTTCTTTTTTTCTTTTGTTTTCTTTTGGGTCCACAGTATTTGCAGACATGGGTCCACACAAACTTCTTTACCTAGTCCATTGATTTAAATGCTAATCTCTTTGAGAGACACCCTGACAAATATAGAAATGTTTTATATGCTAACTGGGCATCCCTTCACCAGGTTAAGATGATACATAGAGTTAACCATCACAGGATGTAAACAGGAAGGCTTCAGAAGCAGCTGACATTAGACCTCCATTATTCACCTTCCATAACTGGGCTCTGATGGTAGTGGGGTTGGGCCATAACTGGACATAGACAAATGACTTCTAAGGTCCAACAAATTCTCAGTGAGAAATAGTGCTTGGATTTTGTGAAAGATGAATCATTGTACTCCAAGTTTTTGTTTGAGGGTGTGGGGCTTGAGACAAGGTCTTGTTATGTAGTCCAGGCTGGCCTTGAACTCTCTATGTAGCCCAGGCCAGCTTCAAACTCACAGCAATCCTTCCCCTCTGTGTCCCAAGTTCTGGGGTTCACTTCAAGTTATCAAGAGTAGTTTACTTAGACTTACCTTTGCCCAGCTTTTTGTTATTCAAACTCCTTCCTGACAAAAGTAACCACTCTTTTTTCTGGGCTTCCAAAACCACAGCATAGTGTCCACCATAATAGTACCCGTTAGCGTGCATTTTGCTTATAGACAATACCTATAGTTTGATGGCAGTGTAGGGGCTGGGTAGAGTACATGTTGAATATTTATTAAATGAAGGAGCTAATGCATGAAAACTTGAAAGTTCCAAATTCGGCACATGTTTGCCTTTATAGGATAACACCCGCCAGTCATTTGCTCAGACGTGAAACACAGTATTACGTCATGATTCCCACAACTTAAAGGAGATGTTTATTCTGGCTCAGGGTTTTAGAGGATTCACCGCACGGCCAGCTGCACCAAGGCAGACAAGGCACGAACGAAGGCTCTGGAGGGGGACAGCTGCTCACACCACGGTGGCAGCCGGGTGCCAGTCCTGGTCATCAGCTTTCTAAACTGACAGATTTCTCAATGTTGAACTACCTGTTAGGATAAATCCTACTTAGAGATAACGTAGCTTTTAAGGCTCACAGCTTCACTCAGTTACTAATACTGTACTTGGGATTTTCTCATATTTGCAAATGTTGAGAATTCCTTATGTTGGGTTTGTTCATTTCGGGTAAAATAAATGCTGTGGTTTCCCTGGGCTCTGTTTTCCTCTTTTGTTTTTATTTATTTATTTTTTTTACATATCTTGGAAGACTTTCTATGAAACAGAGATCATGTACATCTCAAGAGTTTGGAGAACACGGCTGTGGAATCTTGCTAGAGAAGGAGGCATAGTTGGTTGGAGGTAGGAGAAAAGCAGAATTTTGACTTTTGATTCACTTATGTCCCTTGTCCCCAGGTTCCTTTAAGATTTTCTGCTTTGTGTTGGTCTTCTGAAGATTAAATACGATTTGTCTCAGCTTGAAGTTTTTTGGTGTGAGCCTTTGTTTCTTTGTTTGCTATTTTGACTGGTGTTCTCACTGCTTCTTGAAACTGTGCTTTTTTGTCTGCTATTAAATTAATAATACTCTCAACTAGCATTACTTTCACTACCTCTGTTCTTTTCTCTCATTCTTTTCCTCCTGGTAACCCAGTCACGTGTTAAGTGTACCTATTATAGAGTCTCAGGGTTCTAGGATTGTTGTCTTTTTTCTTCCATGTTTTTTTTCTCTTAGCATTTCATTTTGGGAAATTTATTAATTTATCTATGACCTCATTAGTTACTTTCCTTGGGTATGCTAAGTCTACCTGTTTTTTTATTTTATTTTATTTATTTTATTTTTTTGGTGGAACCGGGGATTGAACTCAGGCCCTTGCGCTTGCCAGGGAAGC
>NDGN011456891.1:0-11548 GCA_002564285.1 Tympanoctomys barrerae | reverse complement strand
CAGAATTAATAAACCAAAGAAATATGTGACCACAGAAGAACACCAACATCTTGTTCCATGGAGAAGCCAGATGTCTCCATGTGTGACATTACACTGCCCTGGTTCATACCTGAGTTAGAATATATTTAATTACAAAAAGAACTCAGATCTGACATTTGGATAAAAACCCCTTGTAAGATCACTGAAATGCATTCATTGCCCTTTTTAAGGAAATTAATTCACATAGGCAAAGTACTTGGTGAGCACTGAGAATAACAACGCTTGCTAGATTCAAGGATTTGGGCCACCAGAGAAGTAAGAAGTAACTTCCTAAGTGGCCGTCTCCCCACAGGCATGGAACTGGGCATCCTGGTTTCTCCACCAGCAGGGGTAACAGGTACCCATGGAGTGCCAGGAAGACAAGTGGTGTGCCAAGGTGTGTCATTCGAGCTTGCCCACTCTGCATAGAGCTATGGAAAACACAAGTGGCTCTGGACCTTAAACGGTGTCAGATAAGGCACACCATGGGCTAAATACTGTCACTATAAATACAGCCCAAGAACCTGGATCATTTTTCAGACTGTTGAATTTCAAACGCCTGCCAAGCTGAGTGTGATATCTGGGACTCTTTATTTTTGCAACTCTGCTGTGAGGGGTGGCGAAAGTCCACTTAATTCAAACAAGAAAGTCTGGCAGTAAGGACCACAAGAGTTAAATCGTTCATTCAAAACTTGGAACTGAAGTTAATTTCCCAAATTTTAATATGATGTTAGCAAGAAATTAAATTTAACCTGACATCTCACTCAACTGCATAGTAATGACGGACTTAAAAAAAAAAAGATTTGCTAAACAAGGTGGAATAATGGCTGAATTTTCCACTGCAATATTGGGGGTTTGACCACTCAGCTATGTGAATCACCTCCAGGTTTTTCAGTGGCCTTGTGGAAGGTGGGTAATTCAGAAAGTTGAAGACACCTGGGACCCAAGAAATAAAGCAAATACCCACAAAACATAAGCGAGGTCAAACACAGCAGTATTTAGTTTTTATTGGTTATAAATGACTGAAACCCAATTTAAATGGCTTATGCCGTGAAAAGGGATTTAGTGGTTTACCCAACTGAAAGTACAAGGACAAGCGCGGCGTCAGACCTGGCTGAACACAGGTGTTCAAACAGCAGTGTCAAGGCTGGATCTCGGCCTGTCGGTTCTGCTCTGGTTGGTTTGCCCCTCCCGGTAGCCCCTTTCCCAAATACGTCCCTTTGCAGCCCCCCACCTGGACTCTAGTTCAACAACAAAAAGACTCTTCTTTCTTGAAGTTTCCTACAAACACAACTCAATCGAGTCTCCTTGTGGTGCTTGGATCACATGATCATGGCTGAGCCAATCCCTAAGAGCCAGGAAATGGCAAATGATCAACCATCCTCCTGGGAGCAGAGTGGATATGGAATTGACCCCAGTGGGAATGGTTCCCTGGAAGGAGGGTGCTAGGCAGCAGCCCCTCAGAGCTCCTGCACTGGACAGGTACAATGTGAAAAATGAGCCGGAAAGCTAGACTTGTTAGACAAGCGACAGGAATCCTATGGCAGTGTAGACTCCTGCATTGTCCTAAGTGATTCTAGCTCAGCCCATCTAATCTTCAGGGAAGGGTAGTCAGTCAACTGCAGGGCCACAGCAGGTGTCACTTGAGGTTTTCGCTCTCCAATGCGTCCATCTTCCCTGCAGAGAGAACAGAGTACAGAGGGTGCTGTCCCAAAGGCTGCAGCTCAGGCCTTGTCCATCTCTCCAGCAGTTGCTGGCCTGGGCCAGAGCCGCAGAGTCTGGGCCGAACAGAACTAGTTCCAGGACCACTGCTGCTCAGAATGATGCAAAAGTTCACAGAGCAGACCTCGCTCTTTCTTGAAAGAAAATAATTCCTTTCTTTAGCAGCACCAGGAACCCTGGCCTTCTCTTCTTCCTCCTTTCTCTTTTTTTCTTGCATGTGGTCTACAAGCTGTGAATCCCTACCTGGGCTGGCCCTTGTTTCTTGCCTTCGAGTCTTTCAGAGAATGTGGGTCCCAGTATGCAAAGTCCAAAAGCCACAGGCTCTAAAACGGGTCAGCAGACTGGCTCAGGGGTCACCTCAATACCAGTTCCTAGAAATAAGAGTCTTACTGGAATGCAGCCTCTTCTGTACATGTGCTATCTGCTGCTCCCTGCACACTGCAGGGGCAGAGCTCAGTGGCTGTGACAGAGCTGCGTCCACAGATCCTAGGATATTTACTACAGCTCCCTTCCCAGCCCCTTGCCCTACAGGCTGCTCACCAGGCAGTTCTTCCTCTACATGGGCTGTGGCAGCCATGGTTCAGGTGTGACCCTGGAGGTCCATCTTCAGACCGTTACTGCCACTCATGAAGATCATGATTACTGAGCAGGTGCAAACAGTTCTGATCCAGGCTAGGAAAATACTGCAGACCAAGCTCCACAATCCACCGGAGGAAGGAGAGCTAATCTAAGGAACACCGACAAGGCCCCATAGCCCACTTTCCTCGTGTCTTCACTGACAGAGGCCTTGGGCTAAGCAGGGTCTACAGCCACAGCTGTGCTCTGCAGTCACCTGAGATGCCCTAAATTGGGGGGACAGTGAGAGCATTAACTACTTGAAGTTGCTAAAAGTCCTGTTTAATTGGTCTGGAATGCAACCTGGGCGAGGGGTGTTTTAAAGGCGGCCAGTCCCCAGGTGATTCAGATAGAAAGCAGTTAAAGCTGAGAACCACAGCATCAGAGGTTCACAGACTGGGGAGAGAATGGTGCGGTGCCAATCTGGGGGACAGTGTGTGAGAGTGGAAACAATGTAGGTGGCACAGTTTGCAAACCAGGAATTCTGACTCCCCAGCTACACTGCTGTGTGTGGACCAGATGGTCATTAACTTCTCTGAGCCTTGTCTTCAACATCTGTAAAATGAAATTCAGACTACTTACCCTCATGGTGCTATGAGAATTATGTGATATTTTTCACTTATTTGTTTATTCTGGTGTACATCTGCCATTTTTAGAGCCCAGCATAACATGCCTGAGAAGAGGTAATAAGGTATCTACATTTTCAGAGTTGACACAACAGTGTAAGAGTCAGATACTAAATAAATGCATAATAGGATTTCAGAGGATAAATAAAGTCACAAAAAAGGCAAAGAAGAATGGAGGGATGAGGCAGTTTTGAGAGACAGAGATGGGGGAATTTTTCCTGTGGAGGCATTTACGGGATAAAGAACACAGAAAGATGCAGGCGGAAGTAGCCCCACAGAGAACTGCTTCCGGTCTTCTCCCCGTGGCTCTAACCCTGACCAGCAGCCAGGCAAGGGCTGAGTCAGGAATCAGTGGCCACCATGCAGTCCCCATTTCCGCTGTGATATCCAAAGATTCTCCATCCCTGGCTCACACCTGAGCAGAGAAGGGCGGCCTCCACCTTGGACACGGCTGGAAAGAGGTGGTGGATTCTTCCTAAAGACTCGCAGCCCATCGCTCTGTTTTGGCCTCAGCTTTGCTTTCACTTCCGGGGCATGAGTGGTGGTTCCGGAGCCGGGCACCTGGGAAGTTAAAGCGACTCTGCTGCGGAAGTGATTTGGCCTCTGTGGCCCCCTCGCTGGTGAAGACCTCGGTTCTTATTAGGCTCGCTGTCAGCCACCCACCCACTGAAGTCTTAGGGCTGAGGGCCCCTTGACTGCTGTCTTTGTCCTCTGGAGTGATACCTTCAGAAATACCCCCTCAATAATATCCGCGTGATGTTTCAGGAGGAAGCTGAGCTCAGTGACATGGAAGGTTCAGCTGTTCTCGACATCCTTCTTGCATTCTCCAAAAGGTAAAGAGTTTAAGTTTCTTGTGCACCTCGAGTGGGCTCCATACAGAGCTAGTCATTCTTTTTTAAATCTACACTATTGCAATAATCCTTATAACCGTGAACACCTTGGACATAGAAAGGTTTAGAGAGAAATTAATGATGATTGTTTGAATTCAGTTTAAATGAGTTGATTAATAGCTATTCTATGCTGAGACGAAGTGAATTAATTTGGGCAGTCATTTAAACCTGAAATGGGAGTGACCTTAGACTCTTCTGATGTCCTTGTCATATTCTGCTGCCTTTAGCTCCTCTATTTCCTAGCCAGGCCTACCTACCCAGACCTTTTCCTCTCTAGATAGCCCTGCCTGGTTGTAACTTTGCCATCTCATTCCTGGCGCTTGCAGTCATAACTCTGGCCCAGCGCACCATCTCTAGCTGAGAGGTTGGTGTCAAACTGCACAAATCCAGCCACCTCACTCTCTCACTGAAAACCTCTAACCACAGTGCACATCACTGCTGAACCCCAATGCCTGGCACGGCTACTGCTGTCATCTGCACCCTGGAAGTGCCCTCTTCATCTCAAGTCCTCAGTGCTTAGTGACAGCCAGCGTCCTAATTAGCACCCATAAATGTTTACTGAACAGAATTAAACATAGTCCAGCTCCATGACATCATACCACTTAAGTGGATTGGAATCCACCAAGATTCCGACTCAGATGTGGATGGTCCTGTCTCCAGACAGCTTCCCCATGGGGGAGCATTGGTGATGGTCCCGTGTATGATTTTCCCTTTCCTTGGCCTCTGGGTGCCCTTAATGAGGTTCCCCCTTTTCCTCCTAAGCTTCTTCCACTTACATCCTTGGTATTCTTTCCCTATCCTTAGGGAAGAGCCAAAGCCTGATATTTCACCCTAATTCCATGAAGGTGGAAAGGGCCGCAGCAAAAGCAGGCCGCTCCCTTCTGGGCCATGTTGGGGTGGTCTTAGAAGCTCAGCCCAACTACATGTTCTGAATCTTCCAGAACTCTCTACAAATTTACCCTCCACTGTGGCGGCAGTTGATTAGATTGTTTGGAGAAGGGGGAAGGAGAGGGGCAGAAAGAAAGTTTATTTGCTTTTAGCATTACCTTTATACTATTAGGTGGGAATTTCCAAGAAATTATGTGATGTTATAACTTTCACACGATGGCTGGAAGCAACATTATAAAAATATTGCCTCACACGACTCCATATGGACATATGAAATTTCATTCCATTTTATACATGTAATTAAGTAGCCCACATAATGAAGTACTGTGTGTGCAGAGGCAGCTGCCTTCTGTAGGTGAAAGATACCCAGAGAGGGAAAGACATTCATTTTAAAGGGAGAATAATCAAGCAAGGGTGGCTGAAAATTATTACATTTTATTCTCTAAACAGCTTAAATTTGATGGATTTACCCCCTGGCCCCCAACACTAATTTTCTGGTTGTAAGCAAGACAAATACATTTAGTATCCTCCTGCTAAAATGCCCTCCCACCCTGTCTACTAAAGGTAATGGGCAGAAAAAGTTCTCTGCTTAGCATCAGATAGAGCTGGGTTCTAATTCCAGATTGTCACTTACTGGAGAAGGCCCTTGGCTACGCAGCTGAGCCAGGGCTGCTCAAGACAGCCCCGAGCCAGCTGGTAGTGGCATGAGGGACAGATGGGAAGAGCTGGACAAAGGCAGCACCCAAAGGGGCTCCTCTCTGAGGATGGGCCCAGGACCATGCAGTCCCCCTCCAGGTGGCTCTGAGTTTCATTCAAGAATGAAGACTGAAGGCTCAAATGCTCCAATTTGTTTTTCTGTAAACAAACCATTTAAGGTAGAAAATCCAGCACTAAGCTGCAAGACCAGGGGAACTGAATGATAGGCATAAGCCAAATCCAGAGGTAGAGCTACCTCAGAGTGAGGCTGGATCCAGCACCCAAACCCTCCCTCCCAGGATCCCCAGCATGCTGGCACAAGGAGGGCTCCACAGAGAAGTCCAGTGGAGGTTCAGCCTAATGAGGCCGTGATGCTTGCGCACCTGCGTTGAGAACCAGCGTCCTTTCTTTCCACTGCTACTGAGCAGCTGGGAGTGGTGCTGAGGTGCTGTGTTAGGCCGACCTGCATGTGGTAGAGATCTTGTTAGCAGCTCCTCCTCACTTCTGAGCATGCTGTTCTGTTTTCCAAAACTGTCCTCATGCTGAGGGGCATGCAGGGAACTCCTGTTTGTCATTCAAGCAATTTGGGCAGGACCTGTTTCCAGACATTCTGCTGCTGCCTGGCCTGGGACAGTCTCACTTCATTTGTCCTCTCAAGACCTCCTTTGAACTCTCTTTCCTCTGCCTGGGGTCCACTCAGCTGGGACAGAAGCACAAGACCTGCCTCCCATGCTAGGCAGAGAGCAAGTTCAGGGAGGGCATGGTCCTCAGGTCCTCATTTTATCACCTCTACTGTGGGGCAGAAGATCTGGGGCACGCATAACTCTGCAGCCAAAGGGGCCTTTCTCAGAAATGTGGGCCTCCCTGAGGGGCAACCCCAGCTTAGCACAGTGCAGAATGCAGGCTCTCACCACACTTAGCCTTGCAGCCTCTCTGGAGCTCAAACCAGTGTCCACACCAGCATCAAGAGCTCTGTGGTCCTACCGGGACTGGAGCAGCACTGTCCTGCGGACCTTCTATGAGGCGGAAAGTGCCCGTGGTGATCCATGCCAAGCCCGGAGATGTGTGTGATGACTGGGAGTGGAAATGTGCTGATGAGGTTGTGGAACAGGCGCTTCTTAAAGTTTATTTTACTTAATTTAAATCTAAGTGGGCGCAAGATGCTGGTGGCCACTGCATTATATTCTGGTCCACATAAAAGCAACCTTGGGGAACAGCAGATAGCCCCTGCCACAGGTTTCATGTGGGCTTCATGCTGCCTGTACCTGGGGCTGCCTTCACATTCCTGGGGCTGCCGGGACCTCAGCCTCAAGTAAGCCCAAGAAGAGACCAACAGCCCATGGGCAGCTGGGTCCCATGAATTCTGCTAGGCAATACTCCTATCTCTAATCTCTCTTTTAAGAATTCCTTGCTCCATCTGTCTCTCCCAGGTGCATCCTCTCTTGTAGGTGCTGTGGGTACCTGGGGACGCACAGAGATGCATAGCCAGGAGGTGCCTGTGTGAGGATTGCTAGAGCCGTCTGAAGGGGTCACCAGGCTTCTGTGGAAGGGTGGACAGGAAGCTCTTTGGCCCTGGCTGGGGTTCTGGGGCAGCTGGGTAGCGGCCTGTTCGGAAGCATCTTTTCCCTCAAGGCCTCCTAGCCATTTGTACCAGCACAGGCTGTGTCTACATGCTGCATCCTCCAGAGAAGGCTTAGTGGACCTGGCCTCTCTAGCTGGCATTGCCTGGCTGAACTCCCCTTCGAAAAGCAAAAGACTGAGCCAAACAAAAGTGATGAGAGAGCTGATGGGGGCCAAGTGGGGAAGTGGGCAGAGATGGGTAGAGCCCTGGGTTAGAGGTCAGAGCCAGGAGGCCAACTGCAGTGAGGTTTTCTTCTTTTTTTTGCGGAACTGGGGATTGAACTCAGGTCCTTGCACTTGCCAGGGAAGTGCTTATTCCACTGAGCCATCTCCCTGACCCCACAGTGAGTTGACAGATGCGCGAGGTGGTAGTGGGAGCCCCAGTGCATGAGGAGGGTGAACTTCAGTTCCAAGAGGTTGTTGATTGTAATAATAGTTTCTGAGGGAAATAAAAAATTGAAATAACAATAAATGCATGCATTGATCCTAAAAAGCACACAGTATTTGAAATCTGAAAATGTGAAGTGTGTCACTTGGAATGAAAGTTCTGTCAGTGCTGTGCCCTGTGAATATCCCAAAGGCTGTTGGCCCGGCTTAGATGGGCAGGTTATGGGACAGGGTTACATTGGCTGAGCAGGATGCCTGCTACATTAGAATTGCCTACCAAGTTGGGAAGCAGGGCAGGCCCAGTACAGGCACTGCAGTCTGCCATCTCTGTCTAGGAAAAACATTGCTGCAGTAGACCTTCAGGACTTGGTGTTCGGTATGTGATGGGGCTGGGCGACTTGGTACATGCAAAACCAATTGCCATCTTAGGAGAGTGGATCCAAGTGCTTGGAAATCTCTTTGAGCCCAAAGTAAGTAGAAGGAGGAAATAATAAAGATAAAATTGAAAATCAATAAAATAGAAAACCAACAAGCAATAGAGAAAGATCGATGAGACCATAAACTGGTTCCTTGAGAAGGTCAATAGAATTGATAAACCTCTAATGAGACTGAACAAGAGAAAAGGAGAGAATAGGACAGTTGTAAATATCAAGAATGAAAAAGAAGTATATTAAAGAAATATTATGGAAAGTCTCATACTTTTGGGGAACAAATTTGAAATTTTAGATGAAGAAGATGCATTTTTAAAAAATGATCAAACTGACTCAAAAATGGTAGGGAATGTGAATAGTTTCATATCTTTTAAACAGATTGTCTTTGTAATCAAAAAGCCTTTCCCTAAAGGTAATTCCAAGTCTTAAGGTGTTGTTGGTAAACTCTCCCAATATGTGAGAAAAAAAATCAAGCCAAAAACCCAGCTCATTGGAAGAGTTCAGCATTGTCCTGACACAAGATGCAGTCGGCTGTGCTTGGGGTGGCGTGGCTTTGCACTACCTAGAGCCATGCAGGCAAAGCCATCTCAGAAAAAGAAGGAAAGACTCCAGACTATTATTCTTCATGGGTACAAACACAAGACGTCTTAATATAAAAGTAAATCAAATCTAAAAATGGGTTTCAAAAAAAGTTATGATCCGCTAAAGTTTATTCTAGGTCAAGTTGGCTTAATAGTTTAATAGCAATTAATATAACTCATACAATAGAACTAGTGAGGAAAGCCATGTGATTATCTCAAGAGATGCAGAAAAAAATTTGCCCCCATTCATGTTAAAAAATGCCTATCAAGCTAGGAGTAGGCATGAGCTTCTCCAGTTGATGAAGGACGTCTAGGCAAAGCCTGTAGCTAACATTGGACCTTATGGTCATCCACAAGGCTCGGATGGCAAGGGAAGAAGATTCTGAGGAGACAAGAGCTGAACTGATGCCAGATGACAGAACAGAGTCATCCAGGGCAAGAGGGGAGGGAGAAGCCCTTTCTGCAGTCCACCCTATCTCCTCTCTCGGCCCAGACAGTAAGTGATGGGACTCAGAGGTCATAGTGCCTGGAAGTTCTCAGGCCTGTGATAGCCTCATGTGGGTGGAGGAAGTGGCGGTGCCCCCTGAGCTCCCGCAATATCATCAGCGGGGCAAGGGGTAAGAGCTCCTACTGAGGATGAGACCTTCTGTTCGGATATACTTTGTAGCAGCATCCCTTCTGTGATTTCCTGTCAGGCCAGATTGTTACACTTATTTTACAGCTGAGAGAAAGAGGTGGGACTTGACTTGGTCAAGGTCACTGGTAGCTCCTAAGTCAACTCAGACCCAGGCTTGCCTAATCAGAAGTCCCTCCTGTCAGCCAGCTGCCACGAGGCTCTTGGTGATGAGGAAATGATCTGTTTCTTCCTTTGCAAGATATTGGCTGATCACTTGTCTTGCAAATGTGGAAAAAGGGAGGAGATGCTTGGTCATTTTAGAGTGACAGGCGGCTGTGTGATGCCTCTGGTCTCCCTGGAGCCAGCCGGTCTCTCCGCATTAACACTCGGTGTAGCGCTCCCAGCCTGCGCACGTCCGAAATGGGAATAGCAGCTCTGGGCTAGTCCACTTGGTGTAGTGCTAGGATGATGCATATTTTTAAAAATGGAGAATCATCTGACAATGGGACGCTTCCCTTTGGCTCTGAACTGCAAACCCGAGGCAGGGTATCCTGTGGGAAGAGCAGTGTGTCATTGGCTGGGGCCCTGGCACCCTGGCACCCTGGGTCTGTGCCCTGCCCAGCAGACACTGGGTGCTGGTCTTGCCCTGTTACTTTCTAGCTCCTGCACCTCAGCTTTCTTATCTGGAAAATGTGAGTGATTATGGTTGATAATTCTGTTTTAACTGTTTGTGCTTTAAATACTTGTTCTCTGTTCAGCTTGAGTTTGGGAGACGGGGTTGTGAAAGGTTTGCCCTAAGCAAGGAGATTGCTGGCTGGCGCTGAGAGGGGCTGTGGTCCGCCTTGGGGACCATGGAGGGCTGGGCAGTGGCAGCATACCTTTTTCTTTTGTAAGAGTCCTTGGGCCTCAGAAGAATCATGCTTTAGGGACCAAGTCAGCCACGTTCCAGTGCTGGGCTGTGGACAGCGGCCTGGATGACCCTCCTTGGCATTTGCTGGAGGTGAGATTAGATAACAAAATGCTTGGAAAACCTAAGGCGGTGCTGAGAGCACAGTAGATGCTTAATAAAACGCTGTAGCGGAGCCCTGAGTTCAACCCGCAGAGGGCAGATGCGCTCAGCCCTGGCCTGCTCCTGTTCGCAGGGGCGCAGGCTGGGCAGGCCTTGCCCGCACCTCGGGGAGACCTTCTGCTTTCCAAGCGGGAGACACCGAACCCCAGGCCCCACAGCGATCCTGCTTCCCGCCCAAAGGTGGCTGGTTTGGCTGCCGAGTTCCCCGAAAATTGGTTCCGCATGTTGCCGACAGCAGGCCGGAACGTTTGCTCAGCACACAGCCTTGAGGGCCCTCCGGGGAGGCTGAAACCCCACACCGCCCGCCATCCGCCCCCAGCCGCTGCCTGCCAAGCTGCTGCCGGCAGCCAACTCCCGCCGAGCGAGCGCAGGGCCTGCTCCCCACAACCCCGCCCGGCCCCCCAGGAGGCGGCCCTCACGCCACCTGGCGGTTGTGCGAGGAACTACACTACCATGGAGCCCTGTGGCCCGGGACCCAGAGGGCTCAATCCACCCAAGAAGCTCCTCCCATTCCAGGAACTCCCAGGGTAAGAAATGTGGTTCCCAAAGCTGAGCTATTTTTAAAGGACAGCATTCGACATGCAGATGTTCTGCTGATGACTGATGTTCCCAGCTAGGGAGAGGAGCGGTACGTTTAACCAGAGGCAGATGCTTGAGGGGCGCTGTTCGTTCGGGTGGGCAGAGCTGGCCCGGTATTGCCAGGAGGGAACCCAGACAGCAGAGCCAGTGACCACTCTGAGGCCGAGGTTTCGCCTGGGAAAGGAATGCTGGCCCTGACTGGTTTCTGAGGAGCTGCTGTCCGGTGGCCTCTGGTGGGGAGCGAGGAGACTGGGAGGGCAGCGGAGAGGGTGGTGGTTAGTGCCTCTCATTTTGACAGTCTACACCCTTTGCCAAGAGAAGCGCTTTGTAGTCTACAAAGCATAAGCGAGACTTCTGATTTTCTTTGAGGAAAAGAAAATCGAGAGCGTCAAAAATCCTCATCCAATGTTACCTAGATAGAGAAGGCTTCGTTGGAGTTTTCAGATTTCCCTACAGGTCCAGACTCTGACTAGATAGCTCTCTTCTAGGCAGCCAGCCACTCTGAGGACAGAGCCTTCAGGAGGCTTGTTTATCCCCCGAAGTGGAGGCCTTTCCAGCCTGGTTTTCCTTTTCCTCCTCCTCCTCTCTCTCCTCTCCTCTCCTCTCCTCTCCTCTCCTCTCCTCTCCTCTCCCTCCTTCTCTTCCTCCTCTCCCTCCTCATCCTCCTCTCCCTCCTCATCCTCCTCTCCCTCCTCATCCTCCTCTCCCTCCTCTCCCTGCTCTCCCTGGTCTCCCTCCTCCTCCTCTCCCTCCTCCTCCTCTCCCTCCTTCTCTTCTCCCTCCTCTACCTCTCCATCCTCCTCTCCTCCT
>NDGN011456888.1:0-28129 GCA_002564285.1 Tympanoctomys barrerae | reverse complement strand
GTTAGTTTCAAAGCAGGTAAGCAACTCAAAGCTATGTTGGGTGGGATATAACCAGAGTAGTTTTACTTCGCCAACTGGTATTTGGAAGAGGAAAGGTTTGATGCCAATGCATTCATCTTGCGATATAGCAAATGCGAACGACTGAAAAATGCTGGCGTGATTGCTAGGGGTCACTGAGGAAAGTACAGAGACAACAGGCTCAGAGAGGCTGAGGCTTACAAGTTTTTAACCATCCACTTACTCTCTTTGCTCACTCCCTTCCAGCCACACTGACATCATAATCTCTTGGATATAAGATGACATTCCGGGCTCAGAGGCTCTGTTTCTTTTTCTAGTTGTGTGATTGCCCCCACACATACCTCACTTCTTTGAGATGTTTGTTCAAATGTCACCTGATAAAACTGCTTTACTAAAGTTTAATTCCCTACCTTTCTCTGTTCTTCAAGACCTTACTTTTTCTCATACATCTAACAAACATCCAACATACACTTTGGGCTTTTGTTGTTGTCGGTTTTGTTTTGTTTTTTTTATTTCATTTCACTTTGAACTTAGTTGTATTATATACTTTTTTGCCACATCACTATTTCCTTATGATACTTTTGTTCACTTTGAGATCCCTGACACCCAAAAGAGTGCCAGGAACATCATAATAATAATAATAATAAATAATTATTCATTGAATTAATGAATTAAGCTACTGTTACAGTCACATTTGGCTTTTGAGGTTCCTTCCTTCCAACCATACTGTCTTGATTATGCTTTCATAATCAGTTCAAATATTTCTTTCATTATTCACTCATTCAATCAAAGCATATTTATTGAACTTCTGTTCACCAAGAATAGAAAATACATGATTTAATCAGATAAGTGTGCAATGTACTGTTTTACAATATTCTCCCATTTCTTAGGGAAGGAAAAACAAGTCATGGCCAACCTATGTTGATTCTATAGAAACATTCAATCAGTCATTACACCTTCTAGGGACAATCTTCATTAAATGTTTGTAAATTGTGTGTTTTATGAAAGAATTATATTGTGTTATGAGATATCCAACTCCTTTGGCTATGCGCAGCTGTTAGGAGGGTGTTTAGCTGGTTAGAGTCCCAAAGTAAACTGCCACTGTCCATGAGATATCTATCTGGGCCTACTCTATGAGAACTCTAAAAAGAGTGGAGCAAAACAATATTCTTCACAGCCACTCCAGGCAGTAAGTACTATAAATTGACTCAGTACTCACAGCTTGCCCTGCTGCCTGTGATTAACTCTATAGGTAACTATAGCCTTCACAAAAAGACAATGTCACTGCTTGGGACACACACAGAGAATCACTCAGAGCAGCAGCCCAACTCAGGAAGAGGGAAACACCTCCTTCCACACAGTGGCTAATGATTGAACTTACCACATAACCTAAATGCTGCCAGCGAGTTATATCTTTTTAGCAGTATGCAGGCAAACAAAGGGCGGCTGCTCCAGGCACAGAAGCATGTTCTATAAATCAAAACTTCACTGTTTTGTTTAAACACCTGACTTCAAGAATTTTTTTTTATCAGTGCAGGAATTTGAAGGTTGGTTTTGTAAATAATGGGATACTAGTTATTTTCTTTAAATCTGATTTCTTTCATTGTAAATTTTTGTATCATCTATTGGTAGAAATCGTTTATTGCCAATGAAAACAATCAAAAACTGGGCAGTGTCATTATTAAAAGTTTTAGGATTATATGACAAATGCAAGGATCAAAGTCTGATATATAACAAAATAATAGTTGTCTTCACTAAAGTGAGATAAGGTTTCGCATTGAAAATGGTAAAATTTGTTTAGTGAAATTCTTTTTTTAATCTTTTTTATGAACTTTATTGAGAAAGAAATAATAATGAGACAGTTTCAAAACGTTAGTAGGACAGTTATAATAATTTATACATTGCATATTATTGTCTTCATAGTAGTTATTCATAGTACAAGATGCAGACATGATCTCTTATCTAAACAATATTTGTACAAATTTTTCTTCCCATTGAACTGAGAGAAAGTAGCTGCATATCTATGCTATTTTGTACATATAGATTTTTTTTTCACTACACAATGGTCCATCTCTGACAAAACTAAACAAAAAAGGGGGATATGGTAAAATTCTCAGGGCTGGCCAGATAGCTGAACGGATTAAAGTGCCTGCTTAGGCAGACACAGGGACTGGAGTTAGATCCCTGGCATGCCCTGCCGACTCTGACCCCGGGTTGTGCTGAGACAGTGACTGAGACTGGGCGTGGTGGCACACACCTGTAATCCCAGCACTAGGGAGGCTGAAAACAGGAGGATCACTACAAGTCCAATCTGTGTAGTAAGACCTTACAGACCCTGTACCAAATACATAAAAAAGAAAAGCAATTCTGTATCATTGCTAATGTTTTTTACTATTTTTATTTCCTTTTAAAAAAGTAAAAAGTTTACATCTAAAATGCAAAAAATGAAAAGTAAAATTTAAAAAGCTTAAAGATAAAATTGTAAGACCTTATTTGAATTCTCCAGTTATGCTTAGTGCTGTCAATGCTTTGATTTACGTCACAACTGTATCTAATCTCAAAATTTCACTGCTTTATTAGTATTCATTCATATTTTCATTTCGTATTTTAGTATTTAGTTAATAGTTTGTTTCATTTGCTATATGTGCTTTGACATTTTTTAAAGGCTGGGAAACATTCACAAAAGTTGTATGCCACGGCTAAGTCCATTTGCCTCTGATGTACAGATATTTTCAGATAATCAAGATTTCCCAATGGCATTTCACATTCCATTCTCTCGAAGTCTAATTCCTGTGCAGAGCTAGATAAGCACTGGTGACAACAGTAGCTCCACCTCAGCCCCTTAAAATGAGATCAGTAAAGCCGTACTTCTTTGAAGAAAAAAAAAAATTATACCAGCTTGTGGACTGTCACTGAAAGCAGTATGGGAGGTCAGTCAGAGGATGAATTAAAGGTGTCAGACTTCAAGTTCAAATGACAATGTTAGGGCCAAAAAAAATGAGCCACGTTTATTCTAATCTACAACAAAATGACATTTGGCACACCGATTATACTATGTTAACCTGTGACACTGAGTCACGTTTAAAATTTCCATTGTTGTTCCTGCCTTTGATGTCATGAATATCTTTTAGGCGTGTTTACATTTTTTTTTTCAAAAGATCTTAGAACTTCAGCACTTTGGACATACTTATTAATGATGGGCTTTAGTGCCTGATAATCAAAATGATGTATAGTCAGAGTTAAGTGGTCTTGGCATGATAAGACAGCTGTGCAATTTATTAACTACATGCTACAGGCTGTTTTCATATTTGTATGCTTTTTGCTTTCTATTTGGGGGTGGAAGTATTTACAATCATCAACACAGAGCTTTGCCTTCTGCAGCTTACTTGTCACCCTGACTTATTCAAAGGGATCTGTGAATGGCATAATAGTATATTTCTCTAACTATTAAGACAAATGTCAGCACTTGGAGAGTAATTATTTTCAGAAGAGCAATCATGTGCACAGGACAGACCAGCTCTGTATTCTGTCTCTGCTGCCTTGTAGCCCCCTAGTGGAAAGCAGGTGTTTCACCATAAGGAAAACACAACGCTTCATTTATTTCAATTAGTAAAATAAAAGATGCAAACATTTCTGGGATGTTCACAGGACTCCTTACCAGGGCAGTAAGAAGAATGTGGGTTTTCCATATAGCCACCCTTCTGTCAGGCTTGAGGAACCCTTCAGAAAAGTGAAGCTGCTCTGGCTGTGTGGTCTGGTAGAACCTTTGGTGAAAGCTTGTTCTGTTGCACTCAGGATTTAAAAGCTAATCTCTCTGCAGTGGTTCCAACTTTAAATGGGGCATTTTTCCTGAATGTAGAAACTGACAAGTCATGTTTAAAGAGAATACACACTGTCTGTTATGTATGGGCACAGGGTGAGGTTTTGTACTTGTCTCAGTTACTCTTTTCTTGTTGCTGAGACAAATACCCAATACCCAAAATGAAGGAAGGAAAGGTTTATTTAGTTCATAGTTACTGGAGGTTTNAGTCCATATTCAGCTGGGTCCAAGGCAGAGCAGCATATAGCACAGGGCAACCTTTCATGGTAGAGGCAAAGAGCAAGAACGCAAGGGAGGGGTAGCAGCAGCTCACGCAGCTAGCTTCTCTTCCCACTTTATGTTACAACGCAAATTCCCTGCCCCAGGGCCGGTGCAGCATCCACACCCACAAGAATCAATCATGAACTCCAGAAGCTGCCCCCTGACTGCATGAGGCTTTGGGGGGACACCTAGACAACACACCTTAACAGTGATAAAGGCCTCACACCTATGCTCCAGTTTTCCTTCCGTGAGAGGTCGTATTAGTTTCCCCATCTTCCTGAGGAGAAAGGTCAGACTTCACATTTGATCCCAAACGTGTCTGACTTCAAATGCTGTGGCTTTGCTTTCTCCCCTGAAGGCACCTGAAAATTCTGGCATCTTACACTTAGGCCTAGAAATGCTTTGCCAAACTGTGATGACTCTCAGCTCTTTAAGGAAAAGTATAATAATTTTTACTACTTTCTAGGTGGCGTTTTTGCTTGTTCAACTAAAAAATCAATGGTTACCTTGGAGAAACCTTTATTTTAATATTGAGAGGCAATCTGATATAGGATCTGAGTGTTCTTAGGGCATACTGGAGTAGTAAGCTCTGTGAGATAAGAGAATACCCCGTGCCAGAAGGTCGAGAAGGAATTTCCCAGGTCACTGCGTCTGGCTGTTCACAGCCCATGTGGCCTCACATTGCTGAGCCGGCATCTATGCAGATCAAAGCCAGGCTCAAAATGGCTAATTCATGCGCTAAACCCAAGTGTCAAGATTTGTTAAGTACGTATTCTTTTAGAAAGACCATCTCACTGTGGGCCTCACTGGAAGAAAAGTGATCTGTCTGTATCCAGATTTACACTTTATTTACTAATGGGAGGAAGAGCCAAACAATAAAAGCAGTGGCCTAGGAATTACCTTCTGCCCGAATTCTTCAGCGAAAGGCATATAAAAATTATGGAAATTGATAGTGTCTCATGGTACATGTGCAGAGGTTCATGAGAGATTGTTTCTCCGGTCTCCCCTAACTGCACTGAATGCATTATTGAATGAATAAATCACTACCTTAATGATATAAAGGCTTTCAATGTCTCACCCCAGTTGTTCACTGTTGATCTTCCTCCCCATTTTCTCTGCTTCTATTTTTCCATCTCCTATTTTCTAATGAAGAATGCATTGAGAATACAAAGTATGACAACCCCCACCACCACCATATAGATTATGGTTTTTTCCCTTAGTAGAATAACTAGCTAAGCAGACTCAGAGCTCTAAAGCCACAGTCTGCCTCTCTGACTTTTTCCTCTTGTCTTCACCCAAGTTACCAACACAGAACTTTTCAGACAGCTCATAATACCTTTCACCTATCACCTACGGCAGCATCTTTACATGTCATCCAGTCCCATGAAAATGAGTAGAGTTCTGATAGGGCGTGAAATATGGAGTCCCTTGTAGGATGGCTTGGGTAATTCTACTGCTGATTTCTGCTGGTCTACAGAGAGAAGCAGTTGATGCTGAATTTTTTTTTTGCCCTTTTTATTTCTTATAACTTCTTTAAAACCAATTTTGCATGCTTACCTCTGGTAATCTAAACAGCTAATTGAAGACAACATCATGCAATATAGCAACCATTTTCGAATTCCTATGGCTTTGTTCGGTGAAATTCTATATTGTTTCTGTTTTTTTTTTACTATGCTTTAGTTTCTTTAGATAATACTTTTTTAATGTGAGGATCCTGCTACTGTGTTTCCAACTTTTACTTACAAAGGGAAATAAGAAGGAAACTAACTAATATGAACTAAAAGGATACACTCAATTGATAATCATAGTGATAACTTCACAGTGTATTATGTGGGGTTGATGTGAGACTCTCCTATAAATTTGTGCAGTGGACACTTCTTTCTTTTCATACCCTTTCTACAATCAACAGCTCCAGTGTACTCTGGATAAACAAAACCAACACAGTTCCCTATGTTGACTGTGTTTTCTCTGAGAACTATAAGCTCAGTAAGAGAAACTTGAATCTTGTAACCTACAATTAACCCAAAGCCTTATATATAAATATACCTGATGGAATATGACAGGCATGAATGGTCATGGTAGAAAGGAGAAAGCCCTGAGATAAAATCACTGTAAGTAATAAATGAATTTGAGAGATTCTGTCTTCTTAAACTCGTTTTGCCTGAACACTGAAAAGAGCTAGATGTTGGTGTTAGGTGGGAGGTCGTATGCAACCCTATCACCTCTCATTGCAATTCCTCATGCCAGCTATGAGGTGAAACAGAAGCTTATGTGAAATTACAGATTCTAGCTCCTTTTCTATAGGACTCCTTTAAGAACAAGATGCTGAGGAGCTCAGGATTTTAAAAAATGACATGGTGAGGAATCTTCCAAAGAAGTTCTGGTGATGGGCGATGGTATCACATCTTACCTTCCTTGCAACGAAGCCCAAAGTATTGTGTCCCATTCTCAAACATCCGCTATAAATTAAGGTTTAGCAAGAACTGGCAAATACCCTCAGGCTAGCCGTGCATGTCTCATGTCTCTGTTATTCTAAAATTCCTTGGTAATATTGGCCCCTGTTGGTTCCCCTTATGTTATTAGGAACAATGCCATGCATTTAGGATGGGAAAACATTTACATTTTTTACAGCATTTCTACCTGCCTTAAATGGGAGATGTTTCAGATCCCAATTTCAGTGCTACTGGAAATTTAAGGACCCTGATTTTTTTATAGAAATCTTTCTAAAACAGATTTATATAAAGTTGTCATTTGCAACAATGAATTAATTGATTTTTGACAGTATTTTCAGTTGTTTTACACTTGATGTTAGCCAAAAGCCAGTGACACAATATTTTACTTTAATGTGTTTTGACCTGATGTGATTAATCCTCTGAGAATACTACCAAGAGTCTTCTAATCTTTGAAGCCCACCTACGTTCCTTCCCTTTGTGTAGCACTGAGATGTAGAAATCCACTGATTACTTAGTTGATGTCTGCCTTTTATAGGTACTGAAAAACATGTCACTTAGCCAGTAAATTTCTTTTTTACTACAGAAGTCATCTCTTCCAT
The DNA here is from genome assembly GCA_002564285.1 of Tympanoctomys barrerae. Lineage (NCBI taxonomy): Eukaryota > Metazoa > Chordata > Mammalia > Rodentia > Octodontidae > Tympanoctomys > Tympanoctomys barrerae. The sequence continues at coordinate 20,978 of NDGN011456888.1, read as the reverse complement.
TGTGTTCACTCATTGGCTTTCCAGAACATAATTTAGGGGGCATGAAAACATTTGAAAAGTTATATCTGCAATCTGCATCTTTCTGGAAATAAAATCTGGGGACATGGGATAAAGAAAGGAGCACAACTGAGGAGATACAAACACATAGCAGAAGGATACAGAAGCATTAGCCAGGTTATTATTGTTAGCTATCATTCAGTCAACTGCTTAATTGTTGTTGTGATTTAATAGTGGTTCTATGGGCATGTAAATTATCCACTGGGTGCACATAAACCCTTTCAAAGTTACATTCCCTCTCTAAGCCTTCCATAGAAGTACTATTTTATTTTGGACTTCCCCACTAATCTGAAAACCTGAATGCAGTTTCTTTTAGTGCACTTACGTAAAGTGCCCTTTTAGTAAAAGTAAGATGACTTCAAAAGTTTATTGATTTGGCAACCATTCTGATGTGTTTATAGAAAGAATAAATAGTGGACTCTCTGTTTTCTAAATACCACACTGATTCCAGACTTCTAATCTATAGCCATGTAGCTCTAGAGAAGGCAAACCTAAATACTCTGAAGAATTCAGTGGCATGGAGTATCAAGATGCCTGACATCTTTATCTTCTGAACTCCTATGTAAAGGGTGGGGAATGGGGTAATGTCTGGGCAGAGCAGCAGGAAGTAGGAAATAAAGATACAGAAAGACAATGACGAAGATCAGGAAAATACAAAGAAACGAGAAAATTGGGGGACTTCTAGTCAGTTGAAAACTCCCCAATGAATGAGTAGATCTAGCAAAAGTATTAAATCAGGCTTGGAGACTATTTACATGACCCCTTATTAACTACAAACATTTTCTCTTCCGCACATGAATTTAAAGGAGAAAAAGGAAGGTGTTACACAGGATAATGAAAAAAAAGCCAGTAATAGAGAAATAGGTAGCGTTTTATTACAATAGAAGGAAGACTATTAAAAGGACACTGCAGGTTAACATAGAGGGTGGAGCTTTAAATATGAATGTGGAAGTAAACTGTTGGAAAGGAGCAGAGTGAACATTGAAAAAGAACAGTTGTGATTTGTAAAAACTACTGGTGTCCTCATCTTGTACCCAAGTTCTTTTTGAAGACCTGCAAGTGGAGTTTGATACAACACTACCAACTTAGAAAAACATTGAACTTGGGACAAAATTTAAGAATATTTGCTGGAAATGTCAGTAGAAATGTCAACAGGGTAGAAAAAAATGATAGCAAAAAAGAAAACCCTAAAGGATAACATAGAATTGGTTGTCTCCTGAGCTAATCCTGCATGCCTCAGAAACAGTTGAGTCTTAATTAGTGAAGATTATGTTTAAACTCTACCCTCATAGTGTATTTTATAATATAATCATACACTATGACCCAGGCAGTAGATTTTAAACACCTTATTAAGGAGAAATTTTAAGATATAAAAATGTTTCTTGGGCTGGCGCTATAGCTTAGCAGCACAGCTCTTGCCTGGCAAAAGCAAAGTCCTGAGTGAGTCCTGATACCTCCCCCAAAAATGTTTCATACACACATACATACACACACACATTTATCAAAGACATATATAATTATGAAGCATAAATGCCCCAACACAAGCAGAGAGTTCAATAAACAGAATGTTTGCAAGATCTGAAAATGTCATTTATACATTCTTACAATAACCTGGGGAAAAAAGGTATTCCATTTACAATTCAGCCTGTAATACACAGACATTTCTAAATGCTTAGTATTGTGAAAAAATCCTAAGCATAAAAATGAATTCTTCACACATTGCAAAACAATTCTTGCCCAGAGGGAGTTGGTTCATAATGTTGCATCATTGCCATCTACGTTGGAATAATTTAGATCTAAAATGCTCCCCCAGATCTCACATGTGCAGATGTGGGGTTTCTGAAGGTGACTGTCAGGGAGGCACTATGCTCGTCCACTGGATGAGTCCTCTGATGAGTTTATAGCTGACTGTACTGTTAGGAGGCACAGCTTATTGAAAGAGACATTGCCTTGGGGGCAGTCCCAACTTTCCACTCTTTCTGCCTCCTAGCTGCTAGAGGTGGGGCTTTCTTCACCAGATCTTTGTAGAGCCCATTTCTGTCTTGGAGCCAGATGACCATGCCTGACCCTCTGACTCTGTGAGCCAAATAAATCTCTCAAGTTCCAGGTGGGGGGGTCTCAGTAACTTTTCTCTTATTGCTAAAACAAACTACTCGACACCTCAAATGAAGAAAGCAAAGGATTTCTTAGTTCACAGTTGTGGAGGCTTCATGCTGTAATCAGCTGGCCCCAAGGCGGGCTGGAATGGCACAGGGGCAACTGCTGAAGGCAGCAGGAGACAGAAAAACCACCAACATTAGGAAGAGGGGAAGCAAGCCTGCCCTCCTCCCGCTACATTGTATAGCAGCTATCCGCCCACACCTACACCTTCTCTGTGCCTTACTCTTCCTCAAGCTGAGGTTGTACACAAAATAGGCATCCTGGTCCCCTGCGGAATCACTTAGTTAAAATTTGAACTTCTCAAATTGACACAAGGAACAATAGTCACCCTAGGATGTAGACTGGCTAAGCTTCTTAGTTTAGCTTTGAGATTGCTCAAGTTGACAGAGTGGATCAGCCATCACACGGTGTCAGGCAGTTTTTCCCAGCAACAGGAAAACCAGTAATACCCACCTTCCTCCTTCTTTCTCAGCTTCTATTCTTTCATTTTCAAGTTCTATTTAACAAGGTCACATGACTTTCAAATAGATTTTTTTTTCAGTTTTTCTTTTTAGTACATGTTTGCAATATAAAATAATATTGAGCTTGAGAAGTTGACACAGGTGCATAACACACCTGAATTCTTTTCTACACCCCCTTGTCTTCTCCTCCTACTCACCCTCTTTCTTTCCCTCTGTGCCTCCCATCAGGACTTTACAAGTAGGGCAGATGTTAAAATGTACCTAGGCTATTCCTACAGACTCCAGAAAGCATAAAATGGTGATTCTCAACTTGACTTCATCTCAGAATAATAGGCAGCCTATGATTCATTCTGCAGGTGTGATACAAGACCAGAAATTGTGTGCTTGTCGCATGCTCTTAGCTGATGCTAGTGTTGACGATCAAATGGCCATGCTTTAAGATCCATGGCTGTAAGAGAAATGGAAAATTGTATTCCTCAAGATTTTATTCATCTAATTGTCTTATCAGAAGACTCTGTATAAAGCATATTGTAGTAAAATTGTTGTTACAAAACTGACTTAACATTTGTCCTAGGCTTTGATGTAAAGTTAAAGTAAAAATGATTGTTCTTTACCTTAGTAAATAAAATTAAGACATTATGTATTGTGTTCTGATGTCTACTTGAAGAGATCCACTTTAAAATATTTTCAAAGAACAAATGAAAGAAAGCCCAATTCTTCCTTATTATCTTCTCTATTTATTTAGTGTGTATTTAGTACAGGGTCTCACTACACAGGTTGGATTCACAGTGATCCTCCTGTTCTCAGCTTCCCAAGCACTGGGATTACAGGACTGCACCACCATGCCCAGTATCAGTTGCCAGTCTCAGAGCACCCTTGGGGTGGGGATTGAACCCTGGTCCCTGTGTCTGCCTTAGCAGATGCTTTAATCCACTGAGCTATCTGGCCAGCCTATTATCCTTTCTATTAAAGAATAGAGTTTTACTTTTGTCTGTGCATTTGTATCTCTATTTTATTCTTAAGATTTCAGATAAATTTTTGAAATAGAAGAGCATGAGATATAAAGAAATTATAAAGAAACAGATAAGAAAAATAAGATGGAATACATAGTCCAGAGTGATCACACAATCTCCCTTCCTTTAGCAAGTGACCTTGAGCATGGTTTTCCACACATTCTCCAGTTTTTAATCTTTTTTATTGCACTTAAAGCAGATTTAAGGATTTTATTGCTAATATGAATTTCTTTCTACTCTCACTTAGCTACCTCAACTTATAGCAAGATACTTAAATTCCTATTCCTCATACAATTAGTCTTCCACAAAATATTAACAAACATGAATTATATTCAACTATCAAAAAGAAATGAAGTCAATACTTAGTGGCAAGAAATGTTAAGCCTGCTGCATCCCATATAGTTGAAATAATTGTTTGAATAACTCATTCATTTTAAATAATTGCTTTGAGAAGCAAAAGCTTCCAGAGTAGGATAACCTCTCCAAGATTGAATAGAAGAAATGCTACAGGCATGGTAGTGAACTTCAGTCAGCATCTTCAATTTAACCAGCTGAAATTGTTTGTTTTTCTTTTGTAAGAAGCATTCCATTCAAGACTTAGGAATGAGGATCCAGCCCTGTAATGGAAATGCAGCGTACTGACCTAGAGACTGAGCACAATGCTGTGACTCCCTTATTCTCCAGTGGACCACTTCCTTGTGGTACAAGCCACTGAGTATGTGTTCAAGGAGCAAAGTCCAGTGATTTTTTTCCTCCAGGCTTCAAAAAGAGAGACTTTCTTTTGCTCAGCATAAAGTAAAAGACACTCTCATTTTTCTTGCACTGACAGTACTACTGTGCTACTGCACAAGGACACCAAAAGAACAAAACACTCTAAAACGTAGTGATTGGTGTAATTAAGCCTATTCAGGAAGAAGAACCCTGAGACCCAGGATTAAGGAGGACAGCAGCAATTTTAAGTGAGACACAATGCACAGAAAATACATGCTTTATCCTTGCTGACTTGGGCAACACAATTATGAGCCAAATAACACTCAGGAATTGCAATTGGCAGCATCGGTGAGGCCATAGAAGACTATGTAAGGCAGCACTTTTTATGCGTATTTTTTTAAACTGCAAACCACATGATTGGTGTTTGCTTATTTAATAAAGCTGTTAGGCATCATATTTTCCAAGTTGACACATTATCAATTCAAATTGGTAACTCAATATACAGATGAAACTTGTCAGTGATATTGATATGGTTCAGAGTGGTTTGGAATCAAAGTAAATTCAGAATGAAGTGTTGATGGAGATGGTTTTTAAGCAGTACTTATTAGGTTCCTCCTGGGTACACAGTCTTGAACAAGGCCCCAGAGAGACAGATAAATTATAAACATCTCTGAGAAATATTGTATACAAGGATAAACTGGCAGCACTGCAACATGGAAAGAATTCATTGTGTTTGTATTCCGTTTTATAAGGGAAACATTGTGACATAATTGATTCAGCGTTTGCCCACTGGGGAGTACTGAGCACGCCATCAGAGGTCAAATGCTTGCTCTAAACATTACCTCATTTAATCCTCATGAAAATTTGGAGAGTCATTTTGTGCCATTTTTAAAAAGGACAGGAAAAATGAGGATCAAACTGTTTAAGAAACTATCTGAAAATGGCACTCTTAGTGGAAATCAGAACCCAGATTTAGTCAGGACTGCCTGACGCCTGATGTTTTTGAACTGTTTCCCACAACACACCAGGCTGTCCTACAGCAGATCCCCTCAAATTTTGAAGACGTCTGCGCCTAGTTCCCAGATATTCATCATTTGAAGATTAAAACTCCCTGTGCTCTTACTGAATATCCCATTTCTCTGAAACAGTAAATACATTCAAGTAGATTTCTGACCAAGATGCACTTGGTCCAGGCACCTGGACTCCTTCAGGAAGCCACCAGTCCCTATGTTTACACCCTGTGTACTCCCTGCAAACAAAACAATGACATCTGAGCAACAATGAAGAGATACATAAAACCAGCTTATCCGTAAGGTTTCAGGCAAACTAGATTGTGAGGCCACATGATTCATAAGCAAACTCTTTGGGGCGGGGGACATCATTCCTCTCATTTAACCAGGCTGCATGTTGAAATGAAAGTATGAGTCTTGTGAACATCTCTGTGCTTAGGTAACACAGTGTCCTAGTATTCACCCACCTGTACCTTTCATAGCAAGATCTGTACTGAATCACTCCATTTGCTGTTGGCCATTGTGCCTAGCTGCGTTTCTAAGGTTAGTGTCACCACCTCACTTTCAGCATCACTAACTATCTTAGACCTACTCCTTTTTCAGGCTTCAGTTCAAGTTATGTTTTCTCCACAAAGTCTTGCCTTGAATGTTTCAACATGTTATATTACATTCCACTTTTCCCATTCTCAATCACAATTTGTTTAGTACTATATGGTAATATACTATATTGTTGTAGCATTTATATAATTCAACGAACATTTCTTGGATGTTTTTTGTTGCTCAAAATCATTAGCACATTCTGGGTCCATGGAAATGAGAATTATGCAGGTAATCTCATTTTAGCTTCACTGTATATTATGGTCTTTATGTCTAGTTGTCCTCTCAAAGCCTCATAGAGTCATAAGTGGAGCTTTTTCAAAGGTAGTTGGATTTAGTGTATGATGCTGGGATTGATTGATGCAATAATGCTAGGTTTAAGGGTGCTAGAATTAAGGGGGTGAGTGCTACCCACCCTAAGTAGCCTAGATAAGATATAAGGGATAGAAAGAGCTGCAGTCATCTTTTGTCACTTTGTGTCATCGGCCTGCCGTGACTGTTTCTCCCTTGCAATGCCTGTCTTCCACGCCACCCAGCTGAGGAGTGACCTGATTATGGGCTAAAACCTCTACAAACTGTGAGTTAAATAAACCTGTCATTCCTTAACTTGTGTGCTTTGGGTATTTTGTCTCAACCACAAGAAAGTTAACTAAGACACTATGTACAACAAATGGTCAGCATTTAGGCCAGAGCGAGAGCTTGGCAGTCTAAGCACTTGCCTGGCAAGCGCAAGGACTCGGGTTCAATCCGTAATACCACACACCTTCTGGCCCCACGCTGAGCTGGCCACCAAAACCGGGCATGGCGGTACACACCTATAATCACAGAACCGGCGAGGCTGGAATAGGAGGATTACTATAAGTCCAAGCTGCATACTGAAACCCTATACCAAATATATCAATAATAACAATAATAGTTACAGTGATAAAACAATCAAAGTCTAGTTCTTTATAAGAAGACTGCAATATTTGCATCATCGTGTTACTTCACAATGCAGGAAAATGCAATTTTTCTGTTTTCTAGAATGCCAATTAATTAAATAAATGGGGTGCAATGTTTATAAACATGGACAAGGGCTCACTAGATCCTTAAACGAATTCAACCTACCATTAAATACATATGGAATAATATTATTGGTCAAACTAAATCACAAGAAACATTAAATAAGACCCATGATGGAATTGCCTTCGGCAGCATACTCATGAGAGTAATGCCCACATGTAACAACTGACAGCACATAAAACTGATGTCCAGTTCTTTATCCCTCTTGTTATAAATTCATTGCCTAGTATTTACTTTTAAACGAAAAATGATGAGATAGTGAAGTTATTTCAAGGTTAATTTAAATTCCGTACAGATAAACAGGCTTATTCTATACTTGAGCCTAAGTCATATCATGCTGTTTGGAAACTCCAAGTGGATCACAACTTCTTTCAATATTTTTCCTATTATTTTTAAATTCATAGTCCTTACATCCAATATCTAGATCCAAATAACTTTAGGTTCTTCTTCTATGAGTCATTTAAGAGAACATAGTATAAGTATATTACTCCTCAAGAAAGTTTGCATTCATCAATAAGATTTAGTGGCCTAGAAAAATGGAGTTTGTACTCTGTTTTTAAAAGACCTTTTGCAGTTAAAATGTAGATATCTTACCCAATTTAATTAGCTAGCAGTTTATTATGTTAGTGTTTTGCAGAATATCTAAATCTTTTTTCCTATCCTATTTACTCTTGATATTTCTGCTACCAATGAAATTTAAATGATTAGCTTAGGCTTGATTGGTTTTCTACTAGAATTTGGGAAAAAACAAGCCAAAAGTTGCTGATGGGATAAAATCTCATGTAAATTCTGTAAACAGAAAAAAAGTAACTTGGTAACTCTACTCTCCGATAAACTCATAGTTTGGGAGGGTTGTTTATTTGTTTACAATCTTCCTGAAAACTTGGAGGAGGGGTAGAATAAGAAGTGAAAAAGAAAGAATTGAAAACAAAGTGATTATAGAACCAAAGAAAATAATGAACAGTGGGGTGGGATGGAAGAAGGAAGCTGGTGCTGTTACCCAAAACATGCCAGTGAGAAAACCTTCCCCTTCGTGTGAGGGTAATACCTTGCTCAGGTGCTGATTTCACAATACATGTAGAAGTTTGTAGCATTTTCTAACCTATAGTTGCAGATCAGGAGATGTACAAAAAATTGTAAGATTTTTACTCCTAGTCAGACTGAATACTTTTTTGAGGTATCCTTGGAACTCTTGTCCTGGTCCTAGGATCATCCCATTTCAAAATCCACAAATGTACAATTCCCTTGGATAAAGGGGCATGGTATTTGTACATAAAGTATGCACATTGATAAACCTTAAGTCATGGGTGGGACACCTAATACCTAGCACAGTATAAGTGTTACTTAAGTAGCTGCTATCCCTGTATTATTTAGGAAACACTGACAAGGAATAGACAGCTGTATATGTTTTAGTTTGGGTCTTCACAGTTTCACAAAGGTCCGTGTGGTAAAAGTTTGCTTTCCAGGGGAGAACTATCACTAAATCATACAGCCATTAGGAGGTGGGCAGTAAAGGTTGACAATAAGATCACTGAGGATATGGCCTTGACAGGGACAGTGGGACTCCAGGTCTCTCCTCTTTCTCTTTTGTTCCCTGGCCAAGATATGAGTACCTTTGTGCCACCACATGGGGCAGACCAATCACAGAACTTGAATCTCTGAATCTCTGAGCCCAAATTAAACCATTTATGTTTGCACATGGATTTTCTCTCGCTATTTCTTATAATAATGGAGAGAAACTAACAGAACATGTTCAGTATGGGCAAAATTTATTTTCTGAATAATCATTTCAATCTACCATTGTGTGGATCCATGGATGTACAGCCCATATACACAAAGGGCTGATTAATTTGAAAGCTTCTGATTATCCATCTCTCCTGCACTGCAATTCCACAGTGAGTCAGTCAACAGCTTGGACCAGTACATTGCCTAATGATCTCTACTACATCTGCCTCTGTATTTTTATTCCCAGCTTCATATTTTGACAATTTTCAAACTGATGGAAAAGTTGAAAGATGAGTGCAATCAACATTTGACTATCCTTCACTTGTATTTAATGAGCGTTAGCATTTTATCATACTTTATTTTGCATGTGTGTAGAATATTAGATTTTTTGCTGAACAATGGGAATTGCAATTGTGAGATTCCAACCCTAAATATTTCATTATTTATCACATAAGGATAACAACATAATTCTACAGAAGAAAATCAGCAATAATATTTATCATCCAAAAATTTCTAATTTTTCTAAAAGTATATGTTAACTCTCTAATTCAATGCATTTGATTGCTATATGCTTAGTCTTTGATAATTTATATGTTATGTGGGGCAGTTTTCAACATAATACTTTTTTGGAGGAGTATAAGCAAATTATCTTGAAATAGAGTTAACAATTTGGATTTTGATTGTTTTCTCATGAATAGATTCAGGTTAAACATATTTGAGAAGAATGATTTAGAAATGAATGGTAGTTTTCATTATCAGTAAACAGCAGCCATAAGATAACTGGTTGTTACAGTAACAGTGATGTTGTTTCATTGTTTGACTAAGGGCCTGCCTGCCAGATATCTCTATTAGAAAACACACATTTCCCCTACTAAACTAAGCTAGTAAATAATTTGTGGAAGTCAATCCAATGAATTTGACATGTCCTATTTTCTAAACATATTTCACCAAATGTCTTAAAATCTACTAAGAAACCTAGCCTAAACCGGATACTACATCGAAGGGTGCCAAGGTCATTTTTTAATTCTATCATTCCTTCTGTTTACTGATTTATTACTGAAAAGAAGTGCTTTAATTTGTAACCCCTTATCTCAGGCATCATTCCCAACTCATAGATGTTCATGTCAATACGTTTAACATATACTCTTTTGGTTCCCAAATACTGCCAGGGTAACCCCATCAGGGTATCTCCTTTGTCATTCCTTATTAATTGTAAACACTTTTGTGCTTTCTGTCATGTCTTACTCTAGGCTCACTTGGCCTCAAACCTGAATTTCTTCAATGAGTTACAGTTTGTGGAATTTGTTTGTTTGCTCCTTTCTGCTTTTAGTGGAGTGCTCAGTTCCTGAAGAGTGAACCTAGGATCTTAACACTGAGCTACAAACCCTTACCTTTTGGGCCTAAAGCTTAGAAATCAGGATATGAAGGCTAGCTGTCATTCTTGGGAATAGTAAGTCATGGCTTTGAGGTCCTTTCAATGGAAAGAGTTGTGTCTGTGCAATTTTCTTAGACATTAATGTTCTCTACTGTGGTAGTAACATTTGCCACTTTCCCCAAAGAAGTATGACTGTTTGTTTTTCCACATTTTTGTAATGGAAGGCACTAAAACACTTTTGTAATACACCAATGTGATAGACGAGCTATGAAATCTCAGTGTAGTTTTGATTTTTATTTCTCTTAGCATTAGGAGACTGATACCTCCTTTCTTCATTAGAGAAAAATCCAAATATATCATAGATGTACACATACAATTGAGTTATGCAAGGGTTTGAACTGTGTATAGAGAAAACCATCTGGATTAGATCAAAATCCAGGATCTATAGGAAAGATTAATGAATTGGTGAGCAGTACTGCTTTTCACAACATAAAAACCACATACATGGCATTTTTTAAACTGGAAAAAATACTTTAATATCTCTCATATGCAACATCCTTTTCAAAATCAAGAAGACAAAGATTAACTTTTAAAATTTGAATTAATTGGGCAAAAAAAAAACACAAAGAGAAAGCTCACAAATATGATATACAAGTGCCACTATCACATGTTTATATTTTAACCTCAGGGTAGTAGAGAATCTGGTGATTTCTAGTTTATACACAGACCATAGACCTACAAGAATGGGCAGCAGAGACTAAAAGCAGCAGGCATCATTAATTATGGCTAAAATAATAAAATGATGTAAATGAGAAGGGACATAAACTCAATGTCTGCTTAAGGTTTGCAAATACTGTGAGAAGATTATTTTTTAAAAAAAGGCAATCAGTGAAACAAATAAGCTCGAAATTCTAAGTATAAGTAATAAGTACTTGATATAGAATAAGTATAATTATTAAAAAATTAAATAGTATAATTATCAAAGACAAGAGAAAAGACAGTTGAGAGCCATTCTAAAACATTTCTAAAATTCTAAACAATAGCCAAAGAATTTGAATTGTTATAGAAAAAAACACAGAGACAGACAGCAACTTCAAAAGTTAAAGTAGTCATGAAAAGACTTGTAAGAACTTGGAAAGGCTGCCAACTTAAGAATGTGAGTATATGGCAGTTTGAAAAACACAAAACCGTGCCAAATTGTTTTATTTTGAAAAATTGTCAAGAAAGGACCAACGAGGATGCTTGGGAACAAACAACCACATGCAAAAGGTCTCACTGACTTTAAAATAAAATTAAGTTAAAAACAAATAAAGCAAATTGTCCCAGTAGAATTTACTCAGTCTTTCCGGAAACATTAGTGCGAGTGAACTAAATGTAATAAGGAGAAATAATAAGCCTGGGCCTTTCACCAGAACTACAGCCCATTGTTGGTCAGAGAGAGGCAGGGGAGGGTCCTGGGATTAGGATGTTTTAAAAGTACCTCTGAGAGCAGCTGACATCCCCAGTAAGATTCCCAGTATGGCAGACATTTCTAGACACCATAAAACCTTGATGGAAATAATCTTGTTTTTCTTCTAAGAGGATTTACAGTTTACCCTGCCAATGATAAAAATACATCAACAAGTTATAAATGCGGTAGGGGGTTCCTAGATAGAGACTGGGAAGTTCAGAGTCTTTATTTTTATTAATTCAACAACAGGATTAGTCAAAAATCTTACTGGCTATTTCTGATTATTTATTTAATTGGAACATGGTCAATAAATCCCTCATGGCCTTAAGTGTGAAACTCACTTTAGTGATCACTTATATGCATCCACTGGAAGACAGAATTCTACCCTTTCCCCTACTATATTCATGCACCTATCCCCAGATCTTTGAATTGATATACGATGTTCGTGAACATATTATTTCAGAGGGCCAGGCAGCTGATGTAGATCCCTTTTATCAATCAGTTAAAAATTAACATTGATTGTTCAGTACCATCAGGATAGGTAGACCATAATCCCATACACCAGAGGAGGTAGGTAAGGAGTTAGAAAGCACTTAAAATCAGATTTGATGTCTGTTGTCCATTAAAAGTGAAGAAACCATGGAAGAAGGAAAAAATACAAATGGACTGCACAGTCTAAATAGTGTCCATTACCAGCAACCAGCGAAGAAACTGAGAACTCAGTCCTATCTGTTGAAGGAACTGAGTTCTAGAGCAATCTGCAAAGCTTGGAAGCAACACCTCCCTAGAACCTCTAGAAAAAAAAAATTTACTGAGATATGGCTTGATTTTGCCTTTTTAACTCTAAGCTGAACCTGCCAGACCACTAACCTATGGAATAGTAAAGTAAATCATTGTAGCATTAAGTCGCATGTGTGGTAATTTGGGATGCAGTACCAGGAGATTAACACACTACAGAAAAAAGCACAGGACCAAAATTCTAAGCCAAAGGACAAAAATCCCCTCCACTGATCTCTGTAGCATCCTCATGTTCACGTTCATAGTCATGGATTAAAAAGCGGGGTAGTTTTCTAAATAGCAGCCCGCTCACACTGCTTCAGCAGAGGTCATGGGGCTTCTCTTTGCTGAACTGTGACTTCCTCTATTCCAGACTAATTCCTGGGCTTTCATAGGTTCTGTTTCTTCTTAGTGCCCCTGACTGGCCCATGCCACTCTGCTCTATGAACTTGTCTCTGCTGTGGTAGCCACCACACCCTCTGCCTGTCTAGACCCTCCTGCCAGGGCCTAGATTCTGCTGTGTGCACTGCTGCTCCTGGGCTTAGTGCTGCGCTGTGCCTCATACCACCATACTCAAGCTGGAAAGGCCACCTGCTCAGCTCCCCTCCTGGCTTCCTGACCAAGAAATTAATACAGAGTTGGACTTTCCACTTTTCTTTTCCTGGCATGGAATCTGTATTAGTCAACTCAGAACACTATAACACAATACAGGCTGGAGAGAAAGACAGACAGACAGACAGACAGACAGACAGACAGACAGACAGACAGACAGAGACAGAGACATCAACCTCTCCAACATCTGGTCTTATAAAGAATTAACCTACATAATCTTCATCATGGGATTCAAGAGCCTGTAGGAGAGATTACCTCTCGAAGGACACCTCTCTCCAAACACAAGTCCCATTGGAGGTCAAAGCTTCAGTGTGCAAATCTTAGTGGGACCCCATCCCGCCCATAACAAGGCTTTCCTGAAAAGAGAACAGATAAACTTTTTTCCCCAAAAATCTTCTCATTTAAAAATACAAGGACTCTTTCTCATCACCATGTTTATAAATTTGGGCAATTATTCTCTGTCTTATTTCAATATCGAGTTAGTGTTTCCCTCTTTTAATTTTCTTCCTTCTTTCTCTGTCACTATTGTCATCTTCCATATGGAGCAATATCCCCTTCCTCTCTATACCAGATCAGGCATTATGCAAAAAAAATCACAAATATTCATATTCTCTTAAGCCAGTGGAATTCAATGGAGAAAATCCCTCCCAAAAAAGTCTATTTTTGACCAACAACTGGGGAATTGACTACCACTGAGAAGAAAAGAAGTTATATACTAGGGATCTGCAAAAGTTTCCTGTAAAGGCCAAGAAAGGAAATACTGCTGGCATTGGAGGGGGCTCTATTACACCTCTTTGAACTTTGCCCTCACAGTTTGGAGATGACCACACAAAACACACAAACAAATGGGCATGGCAGTGACCCAAAAGCTACGGAGGCCAAAACTAGAACTATGTGTTATTTTCACATGTCACAAAATACTATTCTTCTTTTAATTTTTTCAACTGTTTAAAAATGTAAAAAACACATTTAGCTTGCACTCTGTAGAAAAGCTGGCAGCAACCCAGATTTAGATTTTAGGCTGCAGTTAGCCTTTCTCTGCCATAAGCTCAGGGAGAGATTTTTCTTTTCTATGTTACTTTCTGCCTTCTCTTCCAGACCCTTTGCTAAAGCCTTATCTAAATGTTCCCCTGGAGTCGCAGTTGTTCTTTGGAGAACATTTCAAGACTGAATATTTAAAAAATACAAGGTCGGGTATAGTGGCATGTGCCTAGAATGCCAGCTTCATAGGAGACTCAGAAGAAAAATGTCGATTTCAAGGCCAGCAGGAACAATTTAACAAAACCCTGTGGGAGTAAGGAAGGAAGGAAGGAGAGAAAGAGGAGAAAAGGGAAGGATGGATGAAGGGAGGGAGAGGAGTAAGGACATGTAGAACCTCTAGTCCTGGTTGTCAAGAAAGGCCTAGGGAAAGTTATTTACAGTCAGCTTCAAAGTCTTGGTGTTGCTATACCAGTGGAAATTCTCTTTCTGCAGGATTCAGTTTTGTATTTATTAAGGAAAATAGGACATTAGGGTGACTTAGTAGTACAGTACTTGCCTAGCATGCATGAAACCATGGGTTAAATTCCTAGCACCACAAGGGGAAAAGAAAAGAAAGGGAAAGGGGGCACTCGGGGTGTCCTCAAACCACTGGACCTAACCTTTATTACCTTCTTCATAGACCTCAGGCTCATCTTTTCTTCTCTGAGGTCTCATTTCAAACAAAAGGACACGTCTTCCTTGTCTGTACTAAGAATTACTTGGGACTCTTCGTAGAGATAGGAAAAGGAATGATTCTGAACGTTGCCTCTGTTGATTTTCTTTTTTGTGTGATCATCCTGCATCTGCGTGTGTTCAGGAGTGTGATTACTCATGTGGTCATTATTCCTACTGCTCATTCCCCAGTCTCTCTCTCTCTTCATGCCTTTCTTAGCTTGTGGCCTGGAGTTCAAACTCGACCTGCAGCAGAATGATACACAGTCTGCCCCTGCTGCTCTCCCCTCAAGCCAGGCAGCAGTGAGCAAGCTGCTTGGCCTCAGCATCCGGTGTATAAATGAGCAAATGATGCACTCTTTAGCCAGGTTCTGAGGTAGATAAGAGGACCAAATAAAATGATGGATGCTGATACTCTCCGAAAATATAAAACGCTATAAAAATGAGGGGCATCATAATTGCTATTACTCATATGCCTCATTAATTGGTCCAGTGTTTTGACTTTCAGCATGACCTGTTAATTTTCTCAGTTTGCCTGTATAGGTATAATGTTTATGCTTTTTTCTCTGTTTCGAATTTTGTCAAGGCATTTAACAATGTAGCATGTTCAGCCTTGTCTGTGTCTTATAAAGACAATCAGAGTATAATAGATCCCCAGAAAACTAAGGAACAGACTGGCTCCAACACATTGCAGTGAAATGATTTTCCCTTTCTTGCTAACCCCTATTCCAACTGGACAAATGGAGTTTCTTATCACATTTCTTACTCCTTATGGCAGGATATTCTTGGAAAACATTTAGTCATAGTGCAAGTCATAAGCCAGGTTATTGATAGGAGGTTATTTCTTATAACAAGGAAGTTCATTATAATCAGAGATATTGTTTATACTTACAAGAAATAACCTGCTGAAAACGAAGTTCCTTCCTATTTTTCTTAAGAGTTTCATTTTAAGGTAGGTGGTTGGATTGTAAGACGAGGTGGAATGGCAAAAGCTCAGTACCCAGAAGGACTTACAGATTTTACACATGGCAACAAAGAATACCAACTCCACATTTTTAACTTTCTTGATCTCTGCAGCTGCCACAGATACACCAACTGTGAAAAATCTCACCCATAAAAACCTGGAATTGAGAAAAAAAAAAACTAGAACTATATCAGTGATGGGCACTTAGATACAAAAGTTGCCTGATCAATAAAAATGAAATTGGAATTTAGCTAGGATTGGAGTTAGTCTTGCTCAGGCTCCCAAGTGAGAGGGGGAAACAGCTGATGTTGAAGTTTCCAGGTCCCAGGTCCAGTGGTTTCCTCTCCGTGAAATGTCTGTAGAGCCAGAAGTACCTATGAGTTGTCTACAGGGAGACTAAACCCAACAATTCAAGTGGTGAAGGAAGTATAACCTTATTGAGTGTGGAGTGAAACAAAAAATGATAAATAAGAACATGAAATCGAAATAGATCTTTTTTTTTCCTATTTCTTATCTCATTCACTGGAAGTCACATCCCTAACATTCATTTCTTCAGGGCTGTAATGATTCTGAGTCCAGCTGATGCTTCAGACATTGAGCAGAAACTTTTTAGGCATGTTCATACACAAACTAGCAAAAAAGACTCACTATCACAAAACTACCAGTCTCTGAGCAATAGTGGGTTTTGGGGGGCTTTTGTTTTTGTTTTTTGTTTGTTTGGTTGGTTTTTTGCCGGTACCAGAGATTGAACTCAGGGCCTTGCACTTGCCAGGCAAATGCTTATTCTACTGGGCTATCTCCCTGACCCTGAGCAATGGTATTGCCTCAAAGAATGTCTGTGTCCAACTGGGCTTATGTAGTTACTCAAGGGGAACACCATCTTCAGATCACAGAAACAAAAGCTAAGAGTGACACAGTTCCATGATGACAATTTTCTCAATAAACACTTGTTCTTGGGACTACGGGGATATCAGGAACTCTTAGGAAAGATCAGGAAAATCTTGAATCTTCCTTTCTTTTATATAAGATTATTGTACTGGTTGATACATTGTGTGAACTTGAGAAGTTTAGAAGTTTAATTAAGTGACTCAACAGAGAGACAGGATTCTTAGTTTGTAAACATCCACGTCCAGTGCAAGACAAGGATGTGGACATTGTATGTATGAGTCCTACACCTCCAGCCCCAGGGTAGCTTGTTTATAATATAAGGAGGAGGGAGAGGCAGGGTAGAAGCCGCAGCTGCTGCCCTTCCCTTTGCTCATCACTGCTTTCTGATGTCATGAACTGCTGCTCTCTGCCATGTGACACTCTGTCTGGGAGCCAGCCTCCGAGTATGGACTGAAACCTCCACAAACTGTGAGCTAAATAAACCTTTCCTTCCTGAAATTTGGGTGTCTGGAATTTTGAGCCAGCCATGAGTAAAAAGTGACTGAGACATTACCAACAGTAACTTTTTAGGAAAAAAATGCTCTTGCAGAAATAAAATCACAAAAAAAATCTATGAAGAAGATAAAAAATTAAATCATAACTCTGTATGTCCAAAACAGAAAGACAGGTGTTTCAAGAATACATAAACAGAAGAATATATGTAAGGCACATTAGAATGAGTTAATGTGGTTGGAAAAGAAAATGAATTTGAGAGAATAAATAGGAAAAAAGAAAACTAAATTAAAAATTAAATGGATAGTTGATGGTAACAGTGATATTTAATTGTAAGAAATTACAAATTATTATGAGTTTCTTTACTTCTTCTAGGTGCATAAAGCACTAGGTGTTACCATTCTTAGGCTCTTGATACAAATTTGAAACAAAATATTTATATTCTATGGATTTTATAAAACTGTTCTGGTGGAGTTCTACTAAAAGGTAAAATGTTATGAATGACTGCATTGCATGCAAGCAAGAGGAAACTGGGAATCAAAATAAAATGCCAACTGAAAGAAAGGTTGGGCCAGTTGTGCTTAATCTAACACATAAGGAAGGTATCACTGATGAATTATAAAACGACCACTTTTATTAACTTTATTTAATCAGCCATGGAGACTATTAGCATTGTGACAATCTGTATTCATAGGACAAGTGGGGAATGTGACAGAGAAGAGAAAGGAATAAACACACAAATGAGGGGCACCCTGCAATTGAACCTAGGGTGATCTAAGAAGTGAGTGGAAAAAAAACAAAGAATAAGACAGGAGAAGCTTGAGGCTAATCAACAAGAGAGACACAACACCTTCTGCCAATAGAGAGTATTTCCTTTACAAGATGAGCTTATATATTCAGCAAATTGGTCAACCAGTTTAATTTTGGGGTGGCTATTTTAAAAATATGAAGCATGGAAAATAACCAGGCCTCTAAAAATATATGACCCTTAAGACCTTAAAGAGGTTGTTGTCATAAAACGTAAAACTTAACATACCTTTCCACCGGCGTTCTTATTTCTTGCCCCTCCATGTCTCCCCTGGTTCCAAGAAGAGCTTATTTTCAGCAGCTTTCCTTTCTGATGTTCATGAAGAGCTCTTAGCGTGCACTACTTTCCCTTGGCCTTGGGTCTTGTGAAAACCTCTGAGTTCTGCGTGGGGCAGCAGTGCTGGACAGGGAAACTCTCTGCAGTTTCCGTGCACTCCTGAGATGCCACTTAAGTTCATTGAGCATCTCTTCATTCAAGAAAACCCCTGGCACAGAACCCAGAGGGTGATGAGCAGAAGGGTGGCACATAAAGCCTGGCTCAGCTCTCAGCCATGTTTTGGACATAATAAGAACCAAACCACCTGGTCAGAGGAATGCTGGAAACTAGCAAACTGATTTGACTACTATTGTCCTAAAAGATCGAAGGGACCAATAATTAATATAATCTAGTTGCTCATCAAAGGTAGTTTTCTAATAAAACATTTAATTAGGAGCAAATCAGGGCAACTGAAATGGATAACTAATCTCAGGCTTCATCTCACTGCAGAGTTTGAGCTCCTGGTCAGGTGTAATTTATAATGTGACATATTGCAGAAGGCTGAGAAGAATGGAAGAGATTAAGGTTGCTGGGAGGTACACGGGGTGCAGCAAAAAAAAAAATGTAACTCAGATCCTCAGGTCAGGGACTGAGTTTCTTCATCTCTGATTCCCTCTCACCTAATGAGTGAGTGTCCACACAGAGCAGATTTATAGTCATCCACACCATGCCACCAAACCTGTTGGGATTCTTTTCTTTTTGTCCACATTTGTCCATTACACCTGGACTGTAAAATGGTTTCTACTGAAATCGAGCATCCCTTCAGTATGTGCTCATGCGAAGGCTGCACAGAGGCCTGATGGCAAATGACACTAATAATTTTGTACCCCCAGGTATATTATTTGCTTTACACATGGCTGATCATTGCTTAGAAAACTAAAGTTTAGTAGGGAAAGGACAAAGATAAACTGGTAGAAGTGACTTGGGTTTCTTTTTTTTTCTTATGTATTTGGTACAGGGTCTGCAGGGTCTACAGGGTCTCATTATGTAGATTGGGCTGGTAGAGATTTCCTATTTTCAGCTTCCCAAGTGCTGGCATTACAGCTGCATGTGCCACCACACCCAGTCTCAATTGCTGTCTCAGCACGCCCCAGGGAGGGGCCAGCACAGCATGCCTGGTATCAAACCCTGGGGCCACTGCACTCTGCCTAAGCAGGCGCTTTAGTCCACTGAGCTATCTGGCCAGCCCTGGGTTTCTTCCACAGAGGCACATGCTAGCTATGGCCCCAACTTAAACACAGCACTTTGGAAAAACGGAAGCCCTGCAGTTCACTAGTCCACGTCCCTGAGGGTAATACGATGATCATCTCCTCTCACTTGGACAGCCTTCTGGAAGTGTCATCTCCACACCCCCTGCAAGTGGTTTACCAATATCCCCAATAAATACATCAACATTTTCCCACAAAAGGACCCTAGGGGATAAATATATATAGTACATTATAGTTGGTTATATTTCTCAGTTCCCAAGTCTAGAGTGTGCACTGGATAGTTTGGTACCCTGTGACTAACACAACTCTGAATCCAGATTAACTGTCAATATCAGCTCACTGCACGGCAGAAACTGTGACCTTTCTATGTCCCACTGGAAACCCTAATTCCACTAACGGGCACTGGTGTTCACATTCAAGTTTTCCACTCTGAGGCATCTCTCAGACCCCCCACTGTAACTGAGAACAATTCCCCTCTGCTCTTCACTGCAAGTCCTGTGCTTCTGTGACAGATCAGTATTTCACTATCCACAAAATCAACCCATTTTCCACCTGTGAACATTTTATCAGAATGGTTTTTATCATCTATCTCTTCTAGAAGAATCTAAAGAATTTGTCTAAAATGTCATAATATAGTACAACTTTTCCAATTCATCCTCTTCTCTTCAGAGCCTCTGATTTCTGTAATTCTTTTGAAGAACACATACCTGCAAGTACATGAAGATCTGTAAGAGTTGGAATTTTTCGGTTATAAGTATATAAAACTCATACTGACTGAACAATACAATATTGAACCGAGAAACTCAAAAGGACAGACTTGGGGACATAGTTGAAGCAGAGCCTGAGTTCCAAATGTCTGATTCTTCAGTTCTTTTCCATGTCTGGACATTCATTACTTTCAAAGCTGGATTCCCTATTGGAGTATGTTCATTGCTGACAGCAACAAGAATTTCCTCCTTCAGTTACAGGATATAATATTCCAAAAAGATAGAAGAAAATCCATTGTGTCCAGCTGACTGACCACATCTCCCATGAAGTCCTTTAACAGAGGAAATCCCATGCACCAAAGGCCTTCACTGGTCACTGTAACACTGGAGTTTGGCTTTAAGCAAGAATCAGCCCTGCCACAAACCTGGCCCACAGCTGCCCCACATGATGTCTGTTTTTCTAGTTAAAGGTTTTTCCAAGTATGAGTCAAATTTCAGAGTAAAGCCTCTTCTCTGCCTTACACAAAGGTACAGATTTCCATGAAAGTAGTAGGATAGACCTGCAAATTTTAGTTCTGAACATTTCCTGGGTTGCTGGATGATGTAAATGTCGTTGTTCATGTTTTCACCATGACTGCTATATAGCTCAAAGGGAATAGTTAGGATATTCACATGCTGGTCCTTTACAGAAAGTTTGTCAGGGCCAGTGGTACAGCTCAGCAGACTAAGCGCTTTCTTAGTTAAGCGAAGGGGCCAGGGTTCAATCCCTGGCTCTGCATGCTGCAGCAGCCCTGCCCCCGGGTGTGCTGAGCCTGAGATGGAGTCCAGGTGTGGTGGCACGCACCTGTAATCCCAGCACTTGGGAGGCAGAAATCAGGAGGATCACTATGAGTC
>NDGN011456887.1:0-15664 GCA_002564285.1 Tympanoctomys barrerae | reverse complement strand
AGTCTAGAGTCCCGACATCCTGGATTGCAAGGGCATCTCTCAGTCTTCCCAGTCTAGTTCTCCTCAGTGCTATTCATTCAAAAACCAGGGCTGTCATCTCCCAAGTGTGAGTGGAAAAACATCACGTAGGTCCCTTCTTCCCTTATTCACAAGTTCTGCCAGTCACTTCCCATCAATCACAATGCCTTAGCGTCTTTGGACTTGGATCCACTGAATTCAGTCTGTCATTTGTTTACTCACGCTCCCCCCTTCCTTGCCTGCGTCACTGCAGCTGCCTCCTGACTGGACTCTGACCCTCCACATGCCTCTAGCTCACTCTTCTGTCTGCAGGTAGTACGATCATTTGCTCGCTCGGGTATAACCATCTCAGCGCCCTTCACTGCTCCAAGAAAGCTAAGTTCTTAGCCTGTTTGCAGGGTCTTATTTATTTATTTTTGCTCCTGCTTCCCTTGCTGGTTTTGTTTGTCACCTGCGCCTTTCCTCCTTCTGCAGACATACCAAGAGGCACTTAGTTTCTTAAAGCGTAACACGCTTAGCTCAGAGCCTTCTTCCTCTCTTCTCTCTTCGCTCTGTTCTCTTTTTCTCTTTTCTCCTTCCTAAGGTGCATCCTTTGAAATCTCTACTCACTCAAAAGCTGTGCTAACCACCGCTCTTACTAAAACTGCTTTTAGGAACTCCTCCACTCTGGATTAAGAGCTTTTCCCCTAGAACAAAAAGTCCAAATTGAAACTCAAATTTACAAGCCAGATGAAGGTAAGTAGATAAAGATCAGTAGGGACACACAAAAAAGCATTATTGATGAGTGAATAAACAAAACTAATGAAGAAATGAATGAAGACAATTTTGACAGGAAACACCTTTGGTACATGCCACCAAGTCCCTGATATTTTGTAGCTGGTTCATTCTGAAGGCAGAGGGTAAAATATCCAAATGTAAAATTACTTTCTAATCTTCACCTTCTTTAGGAAACTTCTAACATTTTGAAATATATTCTTGTGGTAGCACATTCCATAATATAAGCTAACTAGGGTGACCAACATTTTAGGGGGTGTCAATTTAGTGTAGACAAATCAGACATCAAGGTAGGGGTTGTTTCCAGAAGGGAGGTAGAGGTTGGGAGAAATCGAAGCTTGCTGTAGTCTAATGTTCACTCCTTTACACTTGGAAAATCTGTGGCAATAAAATTTACCAAAAAATAAGGACATTTAAGGAAGGCAGGCAGCAGAAATGTCTTATATATTAATTATAATATTAATTGATATATTTATTTCTATTTATTTTATAAATTAATTATTTCAGCTTCAATACAATATATGTGTATCTGAGGGGTGTGTGTGTGTGTGTGTGTGTGTGTAGAGAGAGAATTGGATGAGCTCTTTTCTGTGAGAATCACATTTGTATCATGACTGGAAAAGAACTGTTAGTAAACTGAACAATAGAATAGTGTTAAAACGTTTCAATCTGTTCCCCTTGGTGACCCACTGAACACTAGCCTGTCATGTCCTCTGAGTCGCATGGCTGCCCCCAAGTGAGGAAGACGCTACAGAAGCTGCCATCGTGAAAGACCCTGTTCTTGCCACACAATAGCTGTAAGCGGTTGTTTGGGCCCAGCAGTGCTTTCTTTCATATTTGAAAAGGGAAAGCAAGGAGCCAGTAAGCGCACGGCATGCAAGCTTCAGGGGAGGTGGCACACGGGGAGCCCCACGCTGGCAAAGCCAGTGCTGCTTACAGTAGATGGGCCACATTTCCAGATCCTTTCTTAAAAAGGGCTCCTGTAGACAACCTGAGTCACACAGTAATGGCTGTAGATTTAGGTGATGGTTACAGGCGCCAAAGCAGGAGGCTTTCTGTTCAGTGCATGCTAAGCAACATGCAGTCCAGTGGAAAGAA
The DNA here is from genome assembly GCA_002564285.1 of Tympanoctomys barrerae. Classification (NCBI taxonomy): domain Eukaryota; kingdom Metazoa; phylum Chordata; class Mammalia; order Rodentia; family Octodontidae; genus Tympanoctomys; species Tympanoctomys barrerae. The sequence continues at coordinate 13,774 of NDGN011456887.1, read as the reverse complement.
AAAAAGAAATATTCCATACATTGTTTTCTAGGAATGTTCTCTTTCCCTCTTTTTGCCTTTTTCCTTTCTCCTTTCATGCCTCCCTTCAGAGGAAGAGCACCAGTGCAGCAATCTGGTTTTAATTCAGAAATCAGGGTGACCTGTGGTTCAAAGTCTGCCAGTTGAATTCTAGTAAGGCCGCGGCTGATGCTCCACACAGCCCCAGAACCAGCTGAATTGATGAGCTTCAGCCCGCTTCCAGCACGTCAGAGCTCCAGGCAAACTTACAACGTCAGTTAAGCTTATTCCCTTCTCAGCCTCCTTTGCTTGCCCAGGGATCGATTAGCTTTAGTAGAATGTCTTTAGTTCCCACCTTACTATAGAAAGTGGATAGGATTTGGAGACACATAGATGTGAGCTTGAACCCAATCCAGTTAATCCATGTTTGAGTGATCTTAGGAAATTTACTGCTTCTAGTCTCCCAACCTATAAATGAAGTTACTCATTCATTCATTCATCCATCAAGCAAATAGTTTTATTGGCTTAGTACCTGCCAAGTATGTTATTAGAACTGGATTTTTAAATTAAAGTTTTATTTTTATTGGTACATATTTTCAATGCATAATGATTATATTCTTATGGTGAATTGGTGCATGTGCATAATACATCTTAATTCTTTTCACTTGCCAGGCAAGCACTTATTCTGCTCAGCTATCTCTGGGGGCCCTACCTTTCTTCCAGTTTGTGGTCACCTTTCCTTTGCAAAAGATGTATCACTTAATGATTAAAAAAAATGGCATCAATTCTTACAGGGAGGTAGATAAAGTATGACAAGATTAGCGTTGCTAAGATGAAGCTAAAAGAGGTATAATATGTGCAGCGCCTTCTCCATACATTGTTTGCTCGTGGTTCGCGCTAGAGACATATGGCTGTATCTTCCGTCTTACTTTCTTTTGTGACATGATCCTCTCCTTATAGAAATTAAAACTCCCATCGCTTCAACACTATGACTCTCATTAAAGTACAATCTGATTATCTAATTAAAGAACAGAATTCTTCCTAAGGGGAAAGTATGCTCCCACAGAAACTTATTTTTAAACTGGAACTCTTTAACTCTCATGAAATCAAGGCAAGCAACAATTATAAGCACCTACTCTGTTTTAAGTAACATAGAGGGTATAATCGCCACCTGCAGGAGCTTTGAAATCTATATGATTTTGAAGGGGATATACCAACCTATTAACCAGTAAAGAGCTAAATTTTTAAAGCAATGGAAGTTTTAAGTGATTGACAGTAGAAGAGATTGTATAGGATCCTATGTAATTGAAAATGAATTATGTGTTGCACAGCCATTAATGGACTAAGAGTTTTAAGAAAGAAAAAATCACTTTCTGAGTACGAAATATGCAGGAAGTGTGGCGCAGCCTAAGAGATGCTGCCTCCTGAGTAGCTGCCCTCTGCACCTGCAGCCTGCCCCTCTTTCCTTTCCCGCCACTCTGGTGCAGCCCTTCAGGGATGCCAACTTCTATTCACAGTTCTCTCGGTACCTAAGTGCAGTATGATTAGCTTAAGAAAACAAAGATTCTCATTGCTATAAATGACCCCAAATGTTTCATAGACTAAAGCTAAATTCAGTCTCAGAATATAAAATCTGTGGATTTGAGGGAAGTCTTGCATATAAACATTAGTTATGACAAGCAGCTCTATGAAGCACACTATCATAAGATGATTTGCCTGATCCTACATAAGACCAGTTGAAAGCTGGCAGTTCTGACTTTGCCAGGACTGCTGAAAGGCTAGAAGTCAGATTAGGGAGCAGATATTCCAGTGAAATAATGCTTCTGAGCATATCTCCCAGGAAGGCCATGGATGTCAGAGAACAAATCATAGATCTAAAGCAGATATAGGGAAGAGTATGGATATTAATATTGAGATATATGACAAAGATATAATAGATAGGTAGTAGATGATAGATGGGCAAATAGATAAGTGCTACAAATACAACATAGGTGATACAGGACTGGAGAGATAGTTCAGTGGTCCAAATGCCTGCCTGGCAAGCACAAGGACCCAGGTTCAATCTCCAGTACTGCACGCCATGCCCACCCTGCACCAAGCCAGCCACCAAAACCAGGTGTGGTGGCACATGCCAGTAATCCCAGCACTGGGGAGACTGACACAGTAGGGTCACTATGAGTCTGAGCTGCATAGAGAGACCCTATACCACATAAATAAAGAAATAAAAGATAAAAAAAAAATAAAAATAAGCATAGGTGATACAACATGTGCACCTATAAATCCACAAAGTCAGCAAGAAAAACTGCAAATTTGTGGTTCCTACCCAGCCCCATTCAGGCCCAGAAAGCACTCCAGCCATGAGCTGTGCTGAGCAGCAGAACTGAGGCATCCTCTCATTTGCTGCAAAGTCTAACCACTGATTTGCTCGAGGACAAGTCAGGCTAGGGCAAAGAGTCACACCAAGTAATTTGGCTGAGCAGTAAGTGTGCCTATTCATACTCAGACCCGGGGCTCCCAGGGGGACAATAAAGTGTTACTTTTCAAACGGACATAAAATATACATAATTCTCCCAGAAGCTCCTGCACATTTTCCTGGTGCCTCTCACTACTATATTGATAGCCCTGGGTCCAAGAAATTAGGAGAGTGCTGGAGAAAGAGATCTAATGTGCATGTGCTCCAATTAGTGAAGTCTTTTTTCAGATTTCAGCTAAATCAGATTAATTTGATTCCATTTTAGAAGCTTGCCTACCCTAGTTACCTACTATATGAAGGGAATTGTCTAAAACCATGGAGCAGGCACAGATGAGAAGTGGTCAGAAAAGCTGGAGAGTGTAGTGGTTAAAGGCCTGCCGCCAGCCTCCTGAGTCACAGCTCATTTCTGTACCTGTCTAACTGCGAGGTGCTGGGCAAGGCTGTTTCTCCTTCCTGGGCTTGAACTTCCTCATCCGTGAAGTGGGGGCAAGTCACTCCTTCACAGGGCTGATTACAGGATTTAGTAATGACAGTCTATAAGACTCTTGGCATAATTCCAGCCTGCAAGGCCCTGGTTGTCTGTGAAAGAGACAAGCTGAGAGGAAGGTGACAACAAGCCCTTGCTGTGCTGGGAGCTGACTCAGAGGACACTTCACCAAGAAGGCGGGAGCCCAGATGGGCCTCCAAGGATGGAGAGTGGGAGTCAAGGTGGTCATGTGAGAGGACTGGAGGTGCTGAGAAAGGAGGAGGGATGGCCAGGGTGTGTCTTCACAAAGTGGATCATGGAGTGGCAGGAGCACAGAGGGAGTCAGGAAACAGCCACGGCTGGAAATTCAACTTGAAGCTCCATTGGAGGATTCTGGGCCTATAGCAAAGCGATACGGAAGCAGTCGCAGAAGTGAATAACAGCTGAGTGTGGAGATGCAGGAAGGCAGGAGGAGGAGGATGTAACAGATGTCATGAGAGGCTGGGAAGGCAGCAGTTCCACAGACTAAGAGAAGACAGGGAATCCACAGCATAAGAAGCACCTCCCCTGCCCTCTGATTGGACAATGCTGCTTTCTCTGCCAGAAGCTTAAAGACAGACAGTTGGCTAATAGTCAACAAGCCCAGTATGGAGTAAGATACTGGAGACTGCTTAAGAGTTGGCCTCAGCATTTGAGAACTGCTATACACCATCACTGTAGAATGTAGGTTCCACAGTAACAGAATTATCATAAGACTTCTCTGCAGCACAAATAACATGCTAGCTATGAATCAATGTTCAAAAAAAAACTTAATAAATTGTTTCAGATGTTACTAGGGAGGGTATTTCTAGAGTGTCAATTAAACGCAATTATAGTATGAGTTGAATAATTACCCTTTCTTGTACATATTTTGGTGATACGTTTTTGCAAAACCAGACTCATTTGCAAAGAAAAAGATGATAGCTCACATGCCATTAACTCCTTTAAAGAGAACACAATTCATAAATGAAATGCCTAATTTAAAAGCAATTTAGAAAAACATTCCCAAGGATAAGCATTTAAAATCTAGCCTAACTTCCAACAAACAGGGTAAGAACAGAAGGCAGCATGGAGAATGAGTAATGAGGGAAAAGAGAGACAGAAAATGAAAGTGAGGATTAGGAATAAAGATGTGGAGAAGAATAGAAAGACAAAATGGGGAGGGTGAAGCTAGACTCTGGAGTGGTTGATTTCATGGGAGATCATCTACAGCTTGCATATATGTATCTTTCCACAAATGTCTCCTTCTCATTCATTTCTTGCCATTCCAACACCACTTTTGCATCCTTTTGCCCTTGAGGTCACAGATGCCCCTTTGCAGGGTCTCTGTTTCCCATTCTGATCCACATTCTCCCCGCTTTGAGTCCTATGATCACAGCAATGATTCTAAGACACCGCTCTTAGCAGATCAGTTCCAGTTTCCCAAGTCTACCGTCCCCCCTAAGCTTCTACAATCCTCCCAAACCTCAGCCCTTCACGTCCCAACCCACAGGTGGCGGGCGAGCTACTGAAGGCCACACATGTACTTGGGAAGCTCTAGAGCACACCTTGGTGAATTCGATTTGTTAGTGTAATTCTGGGCATCTCTGCCAGAGTTTGCGAAACAAGAATAATGTCAAGTGTTAGTATACAATAGCTTTTACTTGCGTCCTTGTTTTCATGTCATCTCCAATTATAATATCATCCAGCTCAGTCCCATCGAGATGTTCCTTGACAGGTACAACAACCTTACAACCTTTACTCATTCGCCTGTAGGTATCTCCTAATGCCTCCTATGTATGAGCTGTATCTTGGGAGATCTTTGTGCAGATATGCATGCACTTATGCGGCAATAATGAGGAGAAAGGAAGAGTCTTGGGAGTGAGATGGACTTAGGTAGGGAAGTCCCAGTAACTTTTATTATTTGTGTCACGCTGGCCATACATCATTGATTCAAAGCCACAGGTTGATGCTCCATAGTGATCACTAGTATTAATTAGAAGGTGAATTATAACGTCTTCTAGGTCTTCTAAAAATTCTCCTCAAGCAAATCCTGCCCAGCCTGACATCTCTGTTCTCTGTGACTTGCTTGATTTATTATATTATTATTTCACTAATAATTTAGCATATTTTATGTCTAATTCACATCTTATCTATTTTAGTGTTTTATCACAATTTGTGTGGGTAATATATATAAATAATTATTTCATTTAATATTGTTTTATAACCATCATACTCTTACCTTCTCTAATGGTCTACAAGTTATGGATAGGTAGGAAATAAGGTGTGCATAACCACCACAGCCAGCAACATAATTTTTGAAGGCCAATGCAATCAAAATGCAAACTGTCTTATTCAAAAATTTTAGGAATGCACTACTTTAAAGTGTGGGATATTCCAACCCCTGCACAAGTTTCATGCTGTGAAGCCAACCCTGATAAATACACACCCTAGCGAAGGCTTAGACATGTACCTGACTCTCCAAGCGCTTAAAAATTACATAACCCCTTTTGAAATGAGATCCTCACAGAAATTTCCAGGCTTTTCATATGGATTCTCTAGACACTAAACATATCTCCTCTTCACTTTAATCCTGTTTAGAGGACTCAAAATTATACCAACTGAAAAACAAAAGGTACACTGTCATTTAAAAAAAAAAACTGTTTTGGAGTACTGGTTTAGATACTGGTCTAGAAACATGAGTTTTTGGTAACTCATTATAACAAGAGATCCCTCTTAGATGATACCCAACTGGCATTCTTTGCTTTTCTGACTTCAAGCCTCCTGTGCTACAACAGTACTGTAATACATCATATGTCATTCTATGCCTGGAAGTGTTGATTAATTTCACCAAGCCAGTACCCGACAAAGGGCTCTGCCTGGGAATTACACATTTTGAGTCGTGACAATTGCAGATGATCCATTTATATGTTCATTTAAGGTGTTTGCCTCAGTGAATTTCACTGTAGGAAATGCAGCCGCTCCCACAGCTGCCGCACACTATGTGAGCGCTCCTCAGTCTCCCCTGCAGAAAAGCTCCTTTGCCCCTCTTTTTCCAAATCATGACTCAAAAAGATGACAGCAAAGTCTAACAGCTAAAGTACATGCATCCAGAGTCACTTCTCCGACATTGTGCTCTTCCCTCAGAGACAAAGCTGTTGCTTGTTTATTTCCTATTAGTACAGCTTTGCAGTACGTAAGATTACACTGATCCTGGGGAATGGGCACATGTCCATGGCACATCCTAATTCACTTTCGCATGCTTCTCCTCATGCTACCTCTGCTCCTTCCAACTCTTGGTCAACTTCCCTTTGCACAATCTCTATTTCTATATTTTTACAAAGTTCTTTTGGCTTTAAGCTAACTTCTGATCTTTGTGGTTCGGTTCACAGATAGAAGATTAAGATATTCCACTGACACTCATAGACAGTTAACTCTTTCCACTTTCATTGTATACAGTTAAGGGTTCTGAAGGACCGTAGCCCTTTATATGTTATACCTTTATAGATACCTTGCCATCTATTTTGCATAAGGTTTGATATTCTCAGTAAGCGCCACCCACCTTCCAGAGCCCCTGAGTGCCAGAGCCCATCCAATTTATCATTTAGCCCATCTGGAGATGCTCTGTGATTAGGCATAAAACAGACGAAATGATGCATACAGATCACCAGAGAACAGAAGTACTGTCCCTGCATCATGCTCAGGACTGCACTGTCAGCTGGAAAGTTTGCATGCTTTAGTTAGAAAACCACATGCAAAGCAATTGCAATAACATAGGAAACGGACTGCTTCTGAAGACTGAGATCTGGGAAGAGTCCATGGGAGGAGCCTCAGGTAAAGCTTGACCCAGTGACTCAGCAGATCAGCGGGACCAGTCTCCCTCCATCTGGCTCTGCCTTCTCTCAGGTAGTATTGCTCTCCGTGTGGCTGGGCTGGACTCCTGTGTGGCTGCCAGCAGTAGCCAAAACTAATCACTGCCTTGCTCAGGTTCGGTGGTGAAGTGAGTCTGGTTAAACTGCTTCTTGAGAATCCATCAGCTACTTTACCACGACCCCTTGGTAAATATTTGCTCACTTCTTGTTGTCTCAGGAGGGGGTGGTGCCTGGCTTTACCACTTGCTTGTAGCTGGGGACTTAGCATGTCAGCTGGCTCACCCTACAGACCACCGTGGAACCTGCAGAGTCAGTTTTTCCCTATCTCCTCAGCCCAGAAATTCAGGGTAGTGTTGGTAAGTAGAAGGGTACAGGAGAGCAGAGATGACCATCTTTAGTTCTCTCCTTAACTGCCTGCTTCGCTGTGAGGAAATGAATTATTTTGTGAATGTATGCCAAAATTTTCTTCCACTATATCTGTTATTCTCTTTTTCTTCTCCAGCCATGGTTAGACAGCTGGAGGCTGAGAATATATGTATTGTTAGGCTAAGTTTGCTCAAGAAACGGTTTCAAGTAAATTAAGTCCAGTAAAAGCCATCCACACTTAGTTTTCTTTAATAAATCATCAAGCACACACAATAAAGGGTACAGATGAAGGTACAGAGCCCAGAGTCAGCTTCTTTCTCTTCTGGTTGCTTCTTTCAAAGAAGAAAAAACTCGCCACAACACTTACTCCTGGAGTGGAGTTTTCAAAAGTCTTTTTCTATTTTTCTAAATAAGAAATTGATTTCAGATGATCAGAATCATCAAAGTAGTCTCTCCACCATATATTTGTGATGTAATTAAAGCTACTGTATTCCTGAAAGTGCCAATACTCATGGAAAGTATCAGCTTTCATTTCTACTAGCCTTTTTAATGGAAAAATAAAACAAAATTTCATAATAAAACAATAGCAGAATAACAGTAATTAATGCATGGAATATTGTTATCTTCAAAGTAGTTTCTCAGAGTATAAGATATGGGCATAAAAAAAGTTCTCCAAGTAGTATTAGTACAAACTTTTCTTTTCAATGAGCTAAGAGAAAGTGTAGTATACCTATCTTGGGCTTTTATTTTTCCTTTTCCCTTCCTTCCTTTTTCTTTTCTCCCACCCTAATTCATCTTTCCTTTTGCAAAAGTTCTTCCCATTCCACAATATATTTGTACATTTGGTCCTTATTTACATCAGAGAGACAATATGATGCTTGCACATGGGAGTGTGCTTTTACACGGCAAAGGGAATCACCAACAGAGTGAAAAGACAACCTGCAGAGTGGGAAAAATTTTAACCAGGTGTCCTCACAAGATGCATATCTAGAAATATGAAGAATTGAAAAAATTAGACTCTCCAAATTCAAAGCCCCATCCATAAATGGGCATCTAAGATGAATATAAACTTCATCTCAGATGAAATGGCAAATTCATCTGAAAAAAATGGCAAATAAATATATGCAAAAACATTTGGCATCATTTATCATCCAAGAGATGCAAATTAAAACAATACTGAGATTCCATCTCACGTGAGAAAGAATGCTTAGCATCAAGAAATCAACCAATAACAAATACTGACGACAGGGACTGTGGAGAAAAAAACCTTTATCCACTGTTGGTGTAAGTGTAGACTGATGCAACCCCTGTGGACATTAGTATGGAGAGTCCTTCAAAAAAATGCATTGAGAGGTCCCGTTTCACCTAACTCTTCCCCTTCTGGGTATCTTCCCAGAGGAATTAAAGACATTATGCCACAGCAACATGTGTGCACCCATGTTTATAGCAACATGGTTTCTAATAGCTAGATCTTGAGGACAACCCAAATGCCACTAACTGAGGAACGTATAAAAAAAGATGTGGTCTTTTTATAGAATAAGAATGCTCGCTATAAACAAGGGCAAACTTGAGCCCTTTATAGATAAATGCTTACAAATTGAGACCATGTTCATATGCTAGCTTTCCCTGTTGTTAATCTTTGAAAACCTATTATTATGGGATTTTTCAATCATACACACAGTAGATAAAATGGCATATAATGAACTTCCACTTCTTTATATCTTCTTTTGATAATTATCTATATATGGTCAGCTTTGTATTATCTCTTTCACCCCTACTTCTCCTCCCTTGAAGCCCTGCAGTACCATTTTTAAACAAGTCTTATACATTATATAATTTTTACTTGAATATATACATATATGAAGCATACTCTTAAAAATAACTAAAATATCATCTTTAAGAAGATGTGTTTCATAATACTTTAAATTTAATGTAAGATACCATGTTCAAATTTTATCAGAGCCATTTTTAAAGGCTTTTTTCCCTAACTTTGACATGATAGTATAGTATACAAAGATGAGAAATACATACACGAAATTATTAGACAAGTTATAGTCTGCTTGCATGCTAAATTATGTGAAGCCAACCCAACTGCACTGCACACGTAAGGAAGGGCTGGTGGAGGGAGAGGGATGCTGGGGAGAGTGCCAGGCCAGGCCTGCGCCTGAGCTGGGTACATGAAGGCACTATGGAATCTTAATTTTCATAGCAGTTGGGCAGGATGTAGAGCTACCACACACAGGATAGATGACAAGATGAAAGTGAAAGTAAGTACAAAGTGCATGGAGGATAATGGAGAGCATTAAATGTGTATAAGACATGTGAACCCTCCTCTGGAAGATGCTACATGAAATGCAAAGAAGGAAGAAAAGTAATATACCTTCAGGATGTTCAACAACTGTTCTAACAGTTGACTGAAGGCAATTTTATTACGTATCAGCCTTGTGGCCTTTGACAAATCGCTGAACGACTCTGAAAACTCATTTCTCATCTGTGAAATCGTGCCATTAATTGCTGCACTTCTATCAATTGGGGACTTTTATAATCAATTGAGATGTCATTAGTTTGTGTTATTTGCAAAGCACAGTTCCAATAATAATCCACTTAATCTTAGGATAACTAATGCCTTATAGTTTGCAAATCACTTCCAGATTCATCACCTTGTTTTCTTTCTTGGAGCCAGGGAGGTGGGTCTTAATGTCTCAGTTTCTCCAAAATGAAACTCAGCCTCAATAGTAAATGAACATTACCATATACCAGTTGCAATTGGAAGGTTGTGTTACTGTCATGCTTGTGTAATTTCATTTCAAGGTCCAGGGCAAGCAAGACCCTGAGACACTTGCTTCTCTGGATGGCATTTAATAGTATTCAAAGTATAAAGGCATAACAAGCAGTAAAGCACCTACATGAAAGTCTTAGTTAAAATCCCTGGCTTCTGAGTTTTGAATGGGTATTTGTACAACATAAACACCACAGTTCTTATGCTAAGATCTTCTTCTCCCAGAATAATAACTGGTGTGACTTCTACACTAAGAGAAGAAGGTATAGGTAGAGGAATTTAAAGAATCTCATCATAACTAGAATCTCTAGCTCTATTGATGATATACAGAGCAAAATTCCTCAGTATGAAAAGTGTAGATAAATGTAACATAATTAACCATTTTTACTGTACACAGCCATAATAATAATGGAATTTAGTAATGTCTATTTTAATGAAAATAGAATTTAGAGTTTAAATAAATTAATATTATTGCCATTATGTTCCTTAAAATTATGTCTATAATCTCTGATGCTGCTAGGTATGGTCTAATGCTTCAAAGCTAACACTCATCACAACTTTTTATACAACCAAACCCGCTATTTGCATTTTAACCATTTTCTTTGCCAAAATTACATATCTGATAAGAATAATATGATCTTATCACAGAGAGATAATAGCTACTCACTTATCAAATCATCTTTTATTCTTGTTTTTCTTCCATAAAATCTAAGTGACTTCTTCAGAGTAAATTTCCAAGTACTTGTTTTGTGTACCTCAATACATATTTATATAGTGAAGAGCTTTCAGAGGAAAAGTATTTCAGATATCCATCAGTACAAGCCTTAAAAGGTAGGGCTAGTTGAATCTCTTCTACTCATTGAATCTTGGTTACTTTGCACCCTGCGACCTGAGCAAGCAAAACTGAGGCAAATGTGACACTTGTGGGTCGATAACGGGTTCCCTTCTGAGCTGTGGCACGGGGTAATGGAAGAGCGCTTGCTTATGGTCTTCCCATGTCGAACTTTGTGATTTCACACTTCATAATGCAAGAGTATTACTCTAAAATGCATTAAATTTCTAAAGATAGCCAATAGCCTTTTGGATAATGCATTTAAATAGACTCTAAATTCAGAATCTGAAAAAATGTTCATTTTATAGGACATTATGATAGGTCTTATAACCCACTGCATCCTGCTGATGTGCCCTGCTCCTGTTCCCTGTTTGCCTTTTTCTCCAGAAGACATCAGCCCATAGTTGGAAACTAGCTTGGGTTACTGTGTGAGCCTGCCTTCTTCTCTCCACGATAAGTCTATTTCATGTATGTTTTCATTTTTAGAAGTCATCTCACTGTCAGTAGAGCTGGTTGGGTATTGTTTAATATGGAAAGGTCTTATAAATAGCTTTCCTGGTTAAAAATTGAACATAGGTCACAAATCACCTCTTCACTATACCTTACAGCAATCTGTTTGGTAATATTTTTTATTAGAGAAGTTGACAGCACTTCTGACATAAATTCTGACAGCCTTCTGACATAAATCATCACTCATATTAATACAATACATATTTTAATCTCCATAGAAGCATTAAGCTGTAGTACACTTGTGTCAAAGATACTGACATTTAAAGGACAGCTAATAAATATTTGAAGCCCAAAAATACTTAGCCTTAAATTTTCATTAAAGATGTACTCGGACCAAAATTCATTAATATTCTGTAACCAAGTTTAAGAACTTAATTATGAATTATCTGCAATCATTAAAGTTATTTCAGTATGGTTGATCTCTCAGTCTCAAGTGTCGAGCAGTGTAAAATGAGCATAGACTTAATAGATTAACAAATTAAATAATCATAATTTGGAAATTGCAATCTATTTCTTAGTAAAATCAAGATTTCATCTCTTTATCAAGAGTTTTATAAAATTATATTTTTTCCATTTATAGGTTAGACAGCTAAATTTAAAAATGATGAATGCTTAATTATATTATGGAAATTTGAAATCTTTCCAAATATTTGGTTCATGAAATTTCTGATAATTTATGGTCAAAAGCATTTTTTAATAAACAATGAGAATATTTGGAAAATGTACCTTGTCACTTGTCACGGCTCAATCAAAACTGTACATGAATAGCTAGCTGTAACATTTAGCTTAGGAGGAGAAAAAGAGAGCTGATACTATGAACAAAGGGTACCCTAGACAAAACCTAACCCTGAGTCACTGACTTCAGATGGAGAAGAGATTCTTGAAAATCTTAGTTTCCTACCCTACTTCATTAAGCTTAAATGATGATCTGAGAAATTATTAGTACTGTACTTCAATTCATGAGAATTCAACATAAGTACTTTTAAATAAACAGTGTCTTTGTGTGTCAAGTTATATTAGATTGAGAAGAATAAAAAACTGATACAGAAGGGGGAAAAACTAAAACTAAGAGAGCATGTGGGAGGGGGCTGGGGAGATAGCTTGGCAATCTAAATGCTTATTTGGCAAGCACAAGGACCCAGGCTCAATCCCTGGTACTGAGACTAGCTATGATGATGCACGCTTGTAATCCCAGGGCTGGGGATGCTGAGACAGGAGAATTGCTATGAGTCTGGACTGTGTAGTGAGATCCTGCACCAAATTAATTAATTAAGTAATTAAAAATAAAAACTTTTTAAAAAGAGAGTACATGGAAGGGAATGGAAAGGGATTTTCTCTCTAGGCAAAGGAAGAGGGGTATATTCATAATATTTTGAATACTGTATTCAAAATCCTGGAGAAGAGAGCAGGCCCGGAGTCTGTGTGCAGCTGCAAGTCCATCACATGTGCTAAAGCAAAGTCACAGGAAAAGGGATAAGGGATGTTGACCAGAGGGCACCCACAGGTCTGCAGATGTTATAAGCTGCAGAGGAGTCCTGTGGACTGTGTCCTGCAGGCAGAAGAGTCACTCAAGAATTCAAGAATTAGAATACAGGAGTGACCTGACAGTAATGCCAACCACTTATTCCACACTATCTACTGTCCTGTTGGCTTATCTCTACAGTACATTTAACTTCTCACCAGATTATAGCTTAATAAATAAAATGCCTCTATTTAGTTGCACTAAGCATTACACATAAATTATCTTCAAATCATACAGCAACTTGCAGAGTAGCCATGACTATTGCTAGTTTGCATAGGATAGTCACAGAGGTTGAGTGATTTGCCCACAAGCACTCAGCCTATAAATGCTAGAGCCAAGATTTGGTCTGTGATCCCTCTGGCTCCAAACCCTGCCACCTTTTCACTACAGTGCCCGTCCTGCATTCTGAATGTACTTGTTGTGCCACAGACTAGATGGAGTACAGTTCGCCTTAACTTCCCCCAGGTCACCAAGGCCCTGGGCAGCTTTGCTGATTGCTAAAGCAGAGAAGAGATTGCCTGGGGCCAACAGTCTGGAGTGAAGGTGCAGAGGGCCATCTGGGCTGGTGGGGTGGAGCCCAACAGCAACACAAATTACATTCCCCAGTGGCATTTTTATTACTGGCAATTAATCAAAAATTACCAGCACATTTTGGACATAATTGATAAGGAAATACTTTTGAATCAGAGCCACATTATGACTCATGGGCCCCAGATACTTTTGCCTTCATGCCTTCATGGATTCCTTCTTCCTTGAAAAGAAAAGAGAAAAAGAAGGTATATAAATACGTTTAAATTGCATTAGAAAAATTGAATAGAATTTAAGTAGAATTCATTGTTACTATGTTCACTTTAATTCTTATCTTAAAAGATTAAAATTAAAACATTTTATGGGGCCTGGTGCTATGTAAGTCAACCTAGGAAGAGTGGAGTGTTAACC
>NDGN011456875.1:0-40190 GCA_002564285.1 Tympanoctomys barrerae | reverse complement strand
AGAGAGAGAGAGAGAGAGAGAGAGAGAGAGAGAGAGAGAGAGAGAGAGTGAGACCCACTGGACAGTATTAAAATACTTCTTTCCTTCCCTGACTCATGACATTGTTCCTGACAGCAGAACAATGACTGGGTGACCTTGATCTTCCAGTTCCTCCCCTTGGCCCATGAATTGATCTGATTAACCCCTTGCACTCCTCACTAGCTGACTCAGTGTGGTCTAACTGATCCAGGAAAATAAGGTTGGGGGAGATTAGACATAAAATCTTAATGTGGCCCCCTTCCTCAGACTTTACCTTCAATGTGAAATATCTACTTTTTATAATGCAAATCTAAGGAAATGGGCTCTGTGATTTTGTAGCTGTACTTTTGTACATGTATATTTTTATAGCTGCAAACTGTCCACACAGTATACCTTTGAAAGTTAAGGTGGAAAATCCTAATTCTTATACATTTTCCCAAAAATTGTCTCCCAGAGGAGACTTGTTTGGGCCCTTGTGGTGTGAATGGAGTAGAAGACACAGTTCATGTGGGGTCCTGGGGAGCTGACCATTCTCCTCAGTACGCTTTGACAGCTCAAGAGGATGTATATGAAGCTTCCCAAAAGAAGCAGATTAAAAAGGAACATGTGCTACCACGCTTGGGTCATTGTCATTTTTAAGAGAGAGAAAATATCTGCAATAAAGGGGATGAAGAAAGCTAGATTCATTTATTCATTCAGAGAGTTGCTCCTGATTTTGGAGAGACTACATCTACAAATGGATGCCAAGGTATTCAGTGCTTCCCAGACTGTGTGGGGGTGGGCTTTGCTCTGTCTGCAAGGCCCAGGGGTATGAAGAGTCAGAGAAACAGCTCCTTCCTTCTGTACCTCTGCTGTGTCCCTCTGCTATGTATGCACGTGACTCTCAGGACAGCTGGCTCAAGGCAGATCCCATGACAGGCTTTGCTAAGGGAAAGGTGAAATGAAAGCTGCCCGTGAAGACGGGAAATACGATCTCGCTCACCCAAGAACCTATAATTAGTGCCAGGACTGACTTCGCACTTGTTTGTGTAGCATTCATTCAACAAAAACTTTGGAGCTTGGGCAAAGAAGGTGTAGACAAATTAAGAATTCTAAAAATGAATAAATAATCTAGAGAGGTTTCCCTTGTATCCAAAACTTCTGTCTCCTGACTTTGGGAGTCTTTGGTAGCCTTCTAGGATCCTTCTCTAGAAGGAGAATGGTAGTAATAACAACAGTAATAATACTCATCCCTTTCTGCGGGTGTAGCCTTGTGAGTGCCATCTAGAGAAAATGCAGATGGCGGAAAGGAGGTCCTGCCACTTCCCAGCTTCCCTCACTTCCGCGACTTTTCTTGGAGATTAATAGGGCCAGGGTTTCCCAAGATTCAGCGCAGTTGCTTTCACAGCACATTTTGAATGGATTAGCCTCCAGCCAAAAAAACAACAACAACAAAATGTGATCTTTAGTAAAGTATCCAGCTGAGTTGAAGCCAGAGAATTGTCTTATTCCATGCAACTGTTATCCAGAGAAAAATGCAATGGGCGTGTGTTGAAGCTGAGAAGAACTGGGAACCACCTCCTCTGTGGGTGGTAAGCAGAGGGGGCTGAAGGCAGGGAGTGATTCGGATTCAGGCAGGAAAGACTGTAAGTGAGAGGGCAGCAGAGGAGAAGGACCCAAGAGGATGGTGGGAAGGATCAGCAAAGGAGTACAGGGTAGGAGACCGTATATCACAAGCTTGGACTAAGCTCTTCCACCCCCTCTGTGGACCAAATCTGGGAAATGTGGGGGGAATTAATAGCAGGGTGGTTGGAAGGATGAAGAACAAACCTGAAACTAAAGGATCAGACCCTGGTTCCAGTGAGGAAGAGAGCTGGGAAGAGCCCAGCCTGAGCTTGTGGGTGTCCTAGTTTTTTCAGTAAGTGTTTCTATTACCTTTTGCCACAATCATGCTGCCTAACAACCAACTACAAACCTCCATGGTACATAGCAATGGGGTCTGCTCGCGTGCCCTGAGTGGTGACCTTGGCAGCCTTGCTGAGCAGCCTGGGCTTAGGAGGTGGCGAGTCTAGCCTCAGCTGGATTTACTCCCACACATAAGGGGCTGTGAATTTAGGGTGGTCTCAGCTGGGAAGGGAAGGTGAGTTGGTAAGTCTTGTTGATGGCTCAGGAAGATGCATATGAAATGTCCCAAAAGAAGATTAAAAGGGACACTCTATTTTAGGAGACAGGGAATATATTCAGTAAAGGGCATGAAGAGGGCCAAGACTCATTTATGCATTCCTGGAGCTGCTCCTGATTCTGTAGAGCGTGCCTCCATGCCTCCTGTTCTTCTCCTGGGACGGGGGTGCAGGCGGGGGGCTGGTCTGAGCATCCTTTCTCATGACGACGGGTGAAGACAGGGATCCTAGAGTAAAAGCAAATGCTGCACAGCCTCTGTCTGGAACTGCCACGTGACGCTACAGCCACCTCCTATTAGTCAAGGTCTATAGATTTAAGAGATGAAGAAACAGACTCCACCTGCATCATGACAGCATGACAAAGAGACCCCTCGGCACAGTGAAAAGATACACTGAGCCTCCCTGCAAGGGTCATGAATACAGAGAGGGTGACAAATGTGGGCTATTAATGCTACTAGACCACATGGGAGGTAATACTGTTGAAAGAAGAGGTGCAACACCACACCCTGTGCGCTCTTCCCAGGAGTCCTTGGGACTGGAGGCTCAGGCCTGTAAGGTTCTTAGCTAGTGGCCCAGTGAGATCCCAAGGAAACAACACTTACCTCCCCCCACCCCTGCCTCGTCTGCAGTCCTATCTCCATTTGTCCATCTGTCTTTCCACCTGTTGTTTCCCACATAGGGACAGATCAGGAGGAAGATGAGATCTGTGCCCTGGCTTTTAGGTAGCTACTGGGGTGACTGGCACAGTGTAGAGGGTGGGCTGGGCTCTTGATGGGAAGTACCCAGGGAGCTCCCACAGTAATGCAGTTCCGGCCGTCCCAGAAAGAAGGATATCATGAGACATAAATTCCTAAAAAGCCTCTGTCCCACAATTAGGATATGAGGAAATTCCCCAGAACTTCCCACAGCATCTGAGGAAAGGCGCCGGGTGGAATGAGGAAAGTAGTTATTCTTGCTTTCCTATTAAAATGGACTTGGACATTCCTGTGTGTTTCCTCTAGGACCACCCATGAGAGCTCCCTCAGGAAGGTCTCTCAGGTCTTCTTTGTCCCCCTGCTGCCCCAGAAGCTTGTCAGGCCTGTCCACCACCTCTCTGACTGCCTGTTGCACTCTGTCCTCTTATTTGCTTTCATTTCCTGACCCAGGCCGGTTCAGTCTCCGGGCTTCTGCTCCAATACAAACAGGCCTACTGGTTTCCACACACTGCCTGGTTCCTCGGTAATTGGCACTTTCCTTGTGACTTCCCTCACTCTTTTCCTCCACCTCCCACCTCCTCGCTTCTCCCTGTGGCAGAGAGCTGCCTCCTCCCTGAGGGGGCGGAAGGATCTCGGAAATGTGCCCGGAGCTGGCTTGCCAAGTGCTTTCCACTTGGAGGAAACGCTGCATTTTTCACCCTTAACCTAGAAAAATATGGTTCTCAGAAAGCTTGTTTTTAGCACTGAAAGTTCCCAAAGGAAGCAGAATGGGAGGGGTGGGGGGCTCAGCAGCTCTGACATGCACACCTCTGGCCCACAAGGCTGTCTTCCCGGGAAGGAACTGCTGAAGGGCAGCCGCTAGGGCCCTGCTGTCTGGAAGTGGAAGGCAGAGAATGCAAGTTCCAAGAGGAAAGAGGACTTCGGGAGAGAGGCCTGGGCAACGCGTTAGCTGCTTCCCATTCTCTCCCTGTTTCTTCCCCCAGCTTCAACCCAGCCCAGCCCAGGAATGCACAGAAGCTGCTGTGAAGGTGGAGGCCTCTAAGGGGCCATCTGTGGCAGGAAGACCCTCCACCGAGAGGGCTGCCAAGATTAGAGTTACACAGTACTTTCAGCCTGAAGGAATCCTGAGGGGAGAGGGCCACCAGCGCAAATCAAAATCACAATGCAGAACTGCTTTAGCCCATTGCCACAGTTAGTTCTCCACATGCAGGAGGGGGTCCTTTAACTGCACAAAACACACCCTACACAGTGGACAAGAGAAAAACAAGGGGCTCTATGTCAGCCATTGTGAGGCCCTAAAGCATCCTCTCTGGAGGCACTAAGGCTGGGGGAGTCTCATGTTGTCTCTAGGAAGCTCCAATTTACAGGTGGCCACACTCAGGCAAGCAACATGACTAATCCAACTGAACAGCCTGAACTGGCTTCGGGGGTAGGCTGAGTAATGTGCCTCAACCTCATGTTCAAAGAACGTTCATATATTTGATCTGAGTAGAGTCCTCTTCCAGCGCTGGGCAGAGCAGATGAGCAGGGCCCATTTGGCCTGGGGAGACAAAGCTTTGCAGAAAGACTGGCAGGTTACATGGGGATTCCACCATCGTGCTGTCCCGGGGGACTTTTGTACTCTCTGTGCTACCCTCCAGCCAAGTGCAGCCTGCCCAAGGATATCAGGATTAGCTCCAGGGCAGTGTAGTCACGAGGCGACTTGGCCAAAGACCAGTTCCTAGGGCCTGCTTGCCACTCTCCCCTCATAGATCCGGTAAGAGCAGGTTTTTCCAAGACTCATTGCAAGGACCCTGAGTCGAGGAAGCTTGAGGGCAGAAGCCGGAGCTATTCTATCAGAGGGGACTTCAGGCCCTGTTGAGACACCTAGGCCTGGATTAAATTATGTTCTCCTCTCTCCTTTGCCTTCAGCTCCACAAATAACCTCCATAACTCATGGGAGTTGTTGAAAACTCTATTTTTGGCCAGCAGTGTGCTCTCCTGGGCCTCTTCCTAGCCTTGGCCAAACCACAAGCTTAAAGAGCAGGCAGAGCCTCCTCTGCCTCTCCCCGTTCCCCTGCTTGCCCTGAAGGAGACATCTTTGTCCTAGAAAGTATGTGACTCCTAGGAGTGCTTGCCCTTTCCTGGAAAGATGTGAGAAGAACACTGTGTCTTAGCATTTGGGAGGGAGTGTCTGCTTTTCTATTCATCGACCTCCTCTGTCTGCTTGCTTAAGATCCAAATGCTGTACAAAGGCACAGAAATTTTCTAAGTCTCCTCTGATGTCTGTTATTTCCCTCCAAATGGGGTGCCCGCCTGGGCCACAATCTCCATAGACAGCCTGGTACTAAGGCCCTGCAGCTCCACCATGGCTAGGAGAGGGCTTGGATTGGAATATCTCTGAGAAAAAAACCTAAGGAGCCTCAAGAAATTTGCCATTTATACTCATTCATATGAGTAAGAGGCAATAGGCCAGGAGATTAGCTGAGAGAAGCACTGTTAAGAAGTTAGCTGCAGGAAAGCTCAGGCAGGGAGCATGCACTGTCAGACAGGCAGGAGAGGCCAGCAGGACTCAAGGCCCCATCTGGTGACCTTGCCGCAAAGGTAGATATTCTATAGTCCCAAGAGACTTTCCAATCCAACCCTTTGGAGTGGGTTGGGAAGGTAAAGCTGACACCTACATCACTGACATGACTGTACCTGGCCTGGAAGCCTGCTGCCCCTCTGAGATTGTTGGGGAGTAAATGACTTGCTGGGTCCTTGAGAGTATTGCTATAGCTTTCACCATACAGGAACTTGGCAACACGGGCTTGTTTCACAAACATCTACTGAATATATTTTCCAAGGGCGCTAGACAAGAAGTGTCATGGTTAGGGGGCTTTTGCAAGGGGAACAATATAACATAGGACACATTTTATAAGATTATTTTATAATGAATCACCCAAAGAACTATATACACAAAGTTCAGGACATATGTCCTCACATCCAGCTGAGGGCCTGGATCCCACAGCAGTGTCTTGCATGAGTAAAGCTGAAGACCTACCGCTCAACAACGTCTCCCACGAGTCTAGTTGGACAGCAAGAGCCCACAACAATGTCTCATATAAATGTGTTGCACTGGGAAGGCCCAAAGGTCAATGGTGGAAGTTAGAAAGTCTGTGCCAGTGGGATGAAGTATCTGCGTCAGCAGGCTGAGGAATATGTACTGAGTCAGGAAGCAAGGCAAGAAGAAAGAAGCAGAACTCCCTCAAAAAGTACCACAGCCATCCTCAGCAACAGTGAGGTCTTGAGCGCCTCGGAAGATGAGAAAAGCTGAGTTCCCATCAGGAAAGCCAACAGGACAAGCTTCTCCAGGTAGCTGAGGTGTTCACCACCTTCCCCTCTGGGGCCGGGAAGTGATGCTCAAGATGAGGACCAGAGCTACCCGCCAACGAACCATACCCATCCTCAGCAACAACAAGGTTCTGAGCTCTTCCTCTGATGAGAGCAGCCAAGTTCATCAGGAAAGCCAGCATGACAAGGTCCTCCCGCAGAACAGTCCAAGAGAACCAGTAACTTCCCACAGCTTCTCCCAACAACTTCCCCAACAGCCTCCCAGCAGCATCCCCAGTCCTGCCTCTTACGCTGCTGGCAGTGATCCTCAGGTGAGTCTCCTACACCCAGCACCATGCTTGTGCAGTTCAGCTGGTTGTAAAAAGTTGCCCACCCATTGGCAATGCAGCACAAGAAGCCAGTGGAATGAGAACACAGGAAGATGAAGTTCTGAAAATCACTGTCAGGCCTGGGGTCGCACCTGAGGCCCAGTACCTTCTGCCAGGTCCCTGGCCACCTGCTACTTCAAGGCCAGGTGGAGACTCTCTCAGGAAAGGGCCCAGGCTCTTTTGTGAGAGCTCCCTGACTCATGCAGGCACACCCAGGATGTTCTGTTTTATTGTATCCAAGCCACTGACTAGTGATCTAATTATGAGAGTGAAAGCTTATCCTTCTCCCGTGTTTGGGACAAGAATCCAACACACCAAGAGGCAAGAATCTTGACGGCCTTCTTAGAATCCTGCTACCACAACTCCTGTCAACTCTACTTTCCAGTCTCTCCCTCTGGGTAAAACTTTTCTGGCAATTAAAGGCATTCTCTTAAAAGGTACCTCATGCCATGTGTTCTTCCAGCTAAAGAATATGCCAGCCTGCCACTTCCCTAAACAATGAGTCAAACAGACTCATTGGGTAGGGAATTCTATACCCGGAGACCATAAAACTATTTTTAAAGTCCTATTTATAGTTCTTGAAAGTCCTGTTCTCAAGGAAGCCAAGGATCCGTTGCCAGTGGCTAAGGGTCCAGAATGCAACACAGTTGCTGGTGTGGCTGCTCTTCATGCTGGGGATACCGAGTCAGGCAGCTTCCCTGTCCACGGGCCACTCAGCACCAGCCCTGCTGGGCACCTTCTTCTTAAAGGAAATGGCATTAAGCTGAACTACGCTGCACTTGGGCCAAGTTTTCATTAGTTGTAAAAGAACACATTTCACGGCATAGAAAGCTGCTTTGAGAGTTCTCAAATAGAATGCCAAAGCCTCCTAGAATGAGATTCAAGTGTTGTTCCTTCATTCAGACCAAACTCATACAATGCCAAACACTCCTGCCTGACTTTTAAAGTCATTTACTACTTAATGAGAAATATGAGCAACACTGTTGTTAAAATCTGAATATACAAATAATTCATCTGCCTATTGGACTATTTTATTCATTAAGAAATAAAATAGTTTTCTGCACCCCAGAAAACTTTTGCTGATATTAAATTTTTTAAGTATATTAAAGAATAAAGTTCCAAAATAGAATGTGTATTATGTTTTATATTTATGCCCACATTTGCCAATAAGTATTTTCATACATACTACACACATATTCAAATAGAAAAAATCAGAAAGGACAAAATGTAAATATTAAAAAGAGCTAATGCTAAGAAGTTTGTGTAGATTTCCTCTTTTACTTCCTAGTTTTTCTTTAGGAGTATTTATTATTTTGTCTACTCAGATTATTATCCCTAGTACTCTGGTTTCTCTTCAGGTCATATAAATATTTTGCCTTTTACTAAAGATTTCTGTGCAGATTATTATCCTTTCTTTTGTGAACTAAATGAAAATAACTTTGAGTAGGATCTTTACCTGGTCATACAACTGGACAAGAAGTGGCTATGTCATGGGCCACTCCAGAGTCCTCACAGGAGCAGAAGTTCTCCTGCCTGACTATAAGGTCTGACCATAAGCTTGGAAGAGCCTGAAACGATAGGCCTAGCCTTGGGGAGGTTGGACTGGTGGAGAAAGCTCTGTACGTGGAGAGGTACGCTTTATTTCTGGGTATAGGAGAAATGCACAGCAGTACGACCTAAAGCAGGGCCACAAAGCAGACGTTTGAGATTCAAGGACAATCTAAATACTGCCATTTGGGTGAACAGCTGTGCATTGGGGGTAGGGGAATGGGTCAACTGGACATGCAAGTTGTCCAAGGTATGTTGGAAAGATACAGAGAATTTATGCTCTAGAGAATGGAAACAAAGTGGGGAGGACTTGGGCTGGGGACTGTGGACAGAGGACAGAAGGGCTCCCACCCACCTATCACTTTTACATTTGTCTCCCATTGACTGTTGTCCAAGACAAAGTGTGAAAGTAAATGTCTGGGGCCGAGACGGTGCGTGTACCTTTTGCTCTCAAAGACAACACAGCCCACTGCAGCATGCGCTGTCGCTTCACCTTTGCTGTCCTATGGAGAAAAGGCAACTGCATTCGGCCCAAACTTGAGCACCTGCTACCAAGGGACGATGGTGCAGAGCTGCCTTGAACCACAGCTACGCCCCTCCAATCCCTTTTCAAGAACCACAGCTTGATGAGGACACCCCTATTCTGCATAGCTGTAGACTCTTCAAGGGACTCCCCATCTGAAAAATAACATATTTCCAATACCGTGCGAAACACATGAAACATTTTTCTTTTTAAAAATACACATTTCAAAGCATTACAAAGCACTCAAAATGTCATACTGTGCCAGGCTCTGTTTTTTGTTGTTGTTTTTGTATTTTAGGGAAGGGTCTATAGGATGTTCAAGATCTCACTATTAGATCAGACTCATAGTGATCTGTCTGGTTACAGCCTCCCAAGAGCTGGGATTACAGGCACGCACCACCACGCCCAGTCTTAGGCGCTGTTAACGCAAGTGACTCAGGCACCACCCAAGGCTGATTTCCTCAGAAAGCTTCCAGTATGGTGCCTGGTGCCATGGGGAGGTACAGGGCTTTGCAGTGAAAGCCCGAGGTCCTGTGGAAGCTGGAGAAGGCATCTCTGGGCCACCAAGGCTTAGCTGGGACCCGCAGGTGGAAGGAGGACCTACATGAAGATGGGTGGCTCCAGCCCTCAGGTGGCTGGGGGACAGATCCTGGGCTTCACCACCTCTCCTCTGCTATACATTGCCCAGTGATTGTATATCTGAGCTACAGAATCTAAAGTGTGTCTAAACTGGTTTGCAGGCATTTATACCTCTGCTGTGGTCACAAAATCTCAGGTGTCCCTGAGGTTTCACAGGACAGATGCACGTATCACAGTGAGATACTGAAATATCTATCCCAGGAGGAGGCTGCGTGCTCTACCTGTAATCCTCCCAGCAAGCCTAAGCACTAAGTCCAATGTTTCAGAGATGGTGAGGGCTGTGAACATGACAGTCCTTCTGCAAAGTGTCCCAGGCTCAGGCTGGTGCAGGAGTCACAGCATCAACTGCAGCAAAGGGAAGGCGCCACCGCCGAGGCCAGCAGACTCCAGGCTCACTTCTGCAGGGGCGTGCAGTCTGCAGTGCTGACAGTACACCTGCGCAAGGACAGTCCAAAGTTTCAACACTCTGCTTCCTTGGGCTTCTTGCCTGGCAAGCAAGGACTCTAAGAGGTGGGGTGAAGCGTGCAAGGCCCAGCACACCTAGAGACACAGAGAGGATCAGTCCTGCCTTCTAGCCTCCGGCTGGAACAAGATTCAAGTCCCAGTAGGCAGAGACTAGCTGAGGGCAAGGGGGGAAACAAGATTTCAACTAGAGCAGAACTTCAAGTTCTCTCCTTTCTTGCACTTAGTGGTGTAAGTCCAACCGAGAGGCTAATCTGCTAGAGCAGCGTTCATTTCAACATCATTCTCACTTAGAAATACCCTCATGCTGGGTGTGGTGATGCATACCTATAATCTCAGCTCTCCTGAGGCTGAGGCAGGAGGATTGCCTTGAGTTTGAGGCCAGCGTGAGCTACCAGCATAGGTTCCAGGCCCACCTGAACTACACAGTGAGACCTTTGTCTCAAAACAAAAACAAGAAACTAAAATAGCCTCAAGTACTTTTCTTGTTTCCGTAATCCAAGATTAATCACTCAGGGATAAAATTACCAATTTAATCCAAAATCAGTTCAAGACATCTTAGCTCAACTTCCCTGGGTCTTGAAGACTGAGTATTTTTAAGTCAGTTGTACTGTGGATCCTTTAATGGGGAGTGGATCTAACGTACAGGCCACTCTACATGAAGCAACTCTGTAAAAAGTTAGTGTTAAAAATTTACTTCAACATCTCTATATTTTTTTTCTCCTATTAATCACACCATTCTTCTCTTTCTGACCTTTTCAAAGTTCCTGGGTCTGAGGGTGCTATACGTTTTGGCTCAAAATGTCAACATCTGGGAAGTAAGCCATGCACTGAGAGCTCTCCAAAGGATGGGCCATATGGAGCTTTTCTAGCTCTTAAACACTTAACATGTGTTTCACAATTTATAACTGGGCTGCAGTTTCTGCAGGTTAAATCCATGCTCATTCATGTTTTAGTTGTTACTCAGGACTTTCTTTATGGACTTCTACTTAAGGTCATTTTATACTTTAAAATACTGAGACTTTTGCTTAATCAGTAACACTGCTTTGAAATCCAATAAGCTGAAGTAAAGTTTGGGCACATTCCCAGAGTGCCTTGAAATGTTTAGGCTCTCTTTGAAAAAGATAAATTAAAAACCATACTTCACGGACTTATATTATTATTTGTTAATGATGGATTCTCACTTTTTGGTTATTGTCATGCTAAAATCTCTGGTAAACAATGCCAATTTAATGAATTGGATGGAAAATTACACCAATAGCATAAAAATATCTTTAAATATTAAAAATATAGCTATAGATTTATGAGTTTGTTTCAGAACCACTGTAATTATTATGGTATAAAAGTCACAATAAAGCAGAAGCCACTGAAGTGCTTTCATACCCACACACACCCTGACACAAACACATACACACACACACACACACACACAAAACCAGCAGTACTTGGGTCAGGGTAAGATGTAAGAAAATATATTTATTTATTTTTCATGACAATACTATGATAAAATTGTTAAATACATGCACATTTTAAAAACAAACATAAGTAACATCTTTAGCGTTATCAGCCAAGCATACTAGTTTCATATTTATGGTGTCCTAGTAATAGGTTACTTATAGTCTATGTTTTTGCTATAACCATGTTTTCCAAAAGATATGGAAACTAAATTTTGAAATTAAATGATGATATAGAATGTCCAAATTTCTCATTCTAACAACATAACATCCAGATTTTCACAAGGCAGGAAGTACTTTATTTCTCACACAAATTGTTTCATTCCACACTAACCCCAGATTTCTGCAATTCAGAACGGATCACAGAGATTTACTTCTGCTGTAGTTTACTTTCTGAATATATATATTTAAATGTTTTCTTATGTGACTAAGAATGATTAAGTACAGAATAATCGCAACTCATTATTCATGTTTTTAAAAATGTTTGTAGTGGTAACAATTCAAGAAATGACAAAGGGCACCGTTTTGGACTGCCCTATCTTCTTCAGTGATGCTGATACACACCTGACCAAACAAAAGTTAGTAAACAGTCACTAATATTCATAAAAAACTAAACTTATTTAACATAACACCACCTTTAAAAAACATTCAGTCTACAAACCTTATAAAAGACAAAAATTTATCTGTTCACAGTATGTGTATTTTGTAAACAGTAATCACTATAATGCAACTTTAAAGTAAAAAATGGTAATTTTTTAGTGTTAGGATATTGATTTATACCAGCTAATTAAAGAAATGGTAAATGAATTGTTCTTACTAGTAATGTTGAATACTTTTAAGTAACTTTTTAAAAATCTTTGAACATACCTCTAATGTAGTACTGTCTTAAACTTAAGACATCTTTCTTTATATCCAGGACAATCCTCTACAAGCAAATCTAAACTAAAATGTATGTAAGAAACTCGATGCTCTTTTTAAAGAAAGTAACAGGATAAAACAGGTTCCAAGGCACCACATGTGCCTCTCTCTCCTCAACAGTGAACTGAACAGGGCTTATTTTTGTGCGTCTTCAACTATTCATGTCACTATCCACACTTTCCCTACATATTATTTTGGAAGAAAAATTAAATAGAAGGAACTAGCAACTTATGCATATTTTTTTAAAAAGGGAAAGTATTTTGATCAAACTGGAGGAAGAACATTTGAAAATAATAATTTCATGAAAATCATTAATTCCCAGTGCTAGGGAGGCTGAAAATAGGATCACTACGAGTCTGAACTGTGCAGTGAGACACTGTATAAAATAAAATAAATCATTAATTCATTATCCCTTTCTATAATCAATTGCAAAAATACTGCCAGCTAACAATTATCCATGATTCAATGAAATTTTATCACGAGCATCTAGAAATTTCTGCTTTTAAAATATACCACTGGGATGCCTAGGAGAAATAAGTTCAGAAACTAAAAATTCCCACTTACAATGTAATAATCTAAAGTGAATCACATTCTGAATTAATTAGGAAATTCAATAAAGTGAGCTGTTCAATCAGATATACAATTATTTTGGCTTAAGCACTACATGAAATCTATATAGTTATATATTTTTTATTTTTAAGTTCTGACTGGCTACCACAGAGGCAATCTTAGGAAATATGTACTAGACATCAATTTCCTTATCAATTAGACATTTTTTTCTGCACTAACATCTTTTAGTTTTTAAGCTACTCAATTCTATTTGGTACAGGGTCTCATTACTTAGTTCTGACTCACTGTGCTCCTCCTGTCTCAGCCTCCCCAGTGCTAAGATTACAGGTATGCACCACCATGCCTGGTTTCCATATGCAGTACCGGGGATCAAAGCCGAGTCCTTGAGCTTGCCAGGCAGACACTTAGATTGCTAAGCTATCTCTCCAGCTTAAGCTACTTAATTCTAGAAACTAGAAAGTAATGGAATTTATTGCTGTTTTATATTTGGTATATGTTCAATTAGTTGTGGTTTACTTATATAAAAGCTTTTGAATTTATTGTTTCTATGGTTTTCTAGCTAGGCACTTACACTTGAAACATACAGAGTTTCTCTCTCAAAACACACTATTTTAAATTTTTATACAAATGTAATAGTGTTCCTTAGGTAAATTCTTTCTAGAACTTGGACACCTAGGGGCTTAGGAGACAGCTCAGTGGCATATGTGCCTGTCTGGCAAGCGCAAGGTCCTGAGTTTGATCTCCGGCACCAAAATAAAAAAAGAACTTGGGACACCTAATAATTCAAAATATTAACATTCACAATACAGACAAAACAAGCATTACTAACAGTTAAGAATAATCGAATTCTATCATAATCCATATAGACAAGCATGTGAATGTAGTATTCTATACCAAATTGCATTCCCTGAAACTCTAACATATACAATAAAACCTGAATTAATTCAATGTTGTTCTCAACCCTCAATACTGGCATTAAAACTAGTATGTCTATATTATAACTAGGATGAACATGATCATGTAAATAATCAAGACAAAAGGAGCCGCTGAAATAAAAGTCTTACTACCATAGTGAATCAAAAGGCTTAAGTGTTTTTAGTCCTAGAACATAATTCCATGGAGATATAAATGAAACCTAATTCTAACCAAATGAGTTCCAATGATATTCTAATATTATGTTTAGAAAGTGAATGCCTTCTAAGTTTGGGTACAATCATTTTTTTCAGGAAAATTTTTTTCTTGTGGATGTAGCAGATGAGTAACGGCATCATGAAATTTTGATTTAGCCAAAATAAGTTTAT
Organism: Tympanoctomys barrerae; assembly: GCA_002564285.1. Lineage (NCBI taxonomy): Eukaryota > Metazoa > Chordata > Mammalia > Rodentia > Octodontidae > Tympanoctomys > Tympanoctomys barrerae. Next base: position 26,223 of record NDGN011456875.1, on the reverse strand, counting down.
AGGAAATGTTCTGAAGACATGTTCTATCAAGACAATGAGTTCTTATATTACTCAGTGAAGCCCACAAGTACAGTATTATTTGCCAGAAAACATGCTGGGCTGGTATTAGCAGGTACCAAATTGTACAGGTATCAGTTTAAAATTAAGAAGGAATAAGATATCTAGTGACATGTACACATCAAATGTCCCCCAAATTTACTTAAACTGTGGAGCTGCATATCTGGGGCAACAGTTTCAGACCTACACGAGCTGGACACCGCTCTGTACTATGCTTCTGGAACTGCTGCTAAATTCCTAACACTGGGATGGGACTGAGGCAATAATGAAACCAGTGAATGTTCACAAGGAACCTAGTCTTGGTAGGGAATGATTCTAACCACATTTTACACCCCAGATGCCCAACTTTTACTTTCAAAGTAAGCAAAAAGGCACTTTATGAAAGTTACACAAATTTTAACATATTAACAAAACAGAAAGGTAGCAAAAATGACCTTAGTGCAAACAAAAATGTTTTATACGATTATGTGCCTGAGCACAAAGCCTTGGGATAACACTTTCTGAATGCTGACACGTGGAGGGGTACATTTAATTTCAAAAAGCCATCAAATTGATTTTAAATTCCCTTTGGAAGAATAACCTTCCATCTCCTTCACTAGGCTACACTTAACTATCCAAATTCAGAAAGGTCTGTAACATTCTTTAAATACAGATAGTATGAAGACAACCAGAGGATCACAGGACTGATTTCCAACAAAAATACAATCTGCATGAATATTTGAGAATGTAACTTTTTACCAGTTTCTGTTCAATAGTAAAATGCAAACCCTCAGATTTCTGAGCCACGAATGTAGGGCTGGCGTGGAGAGTGACGTGATGCTTCCTTCCCTGAACTACTCGGTGAATGGCTGCTCCTGTTTCCAGCTGCAGGAGCAAAGGACCTCTATCACGCATGCACGCACGCACACACGCACAGCCCTCCACTCTCGAACACTCAGGACCACAATCTCAAACCCAGAGCTCTGCTAGTTCAACGAACTGATGGCTTAGAGTATATATGTGTGCTAACCCATGCAATGCATAATTCAGAAGGTCTAGCTAATGTCAAAAACCTGGTTAAATCTTTCTAATTTTTTACATTCTAAGATGGCCATCACAAAATAAACTCAGAGAAATTACGGCACCCAGAATCTCCACTGCTTACAAGGGAAGAAACTCAATTTGAAATTGGTTTATAAGAGAGGTAACAACCTACAGTCCTGTTTTGTTGTTGTTGTTGCTGTTAAGACACAGTAAAGTTTTATTAAATCCAGGAAAAGAGACAGGCTCTGCAGAGCAAGTTTGGGCCAAGTAAATATAGGAAAAGGAGCACACCCTAAAGTACGTGTGGGCTACCCTGGAAGAGCAGGACACAGTGGCCTTATCATCAGTTCTATTCAACAGAAATAAGGGAACATATTTTTAGTTCAGGTATTCAGAATTTTCTAATGATTGAGTTGTTGTTAGGAAAGAGGGATTTCCCACCCTTCTCCTATCAAGAAGGACTCAGGGAATACTACAGCCTACCACTGTAGTTCATCCCTAACGTTATGCACGAGACGAGTGGCTGAGGTGACTGTACAAAGCCACTATTAGAACAGCTTGTATCCATGGGCATGGTACCTGCACTGCCGTTCACAGGGAACACTCCGGGGGCTCAAACAACTGGACATGTGACAAAGGGAATCCTACTGGCTTCTTCCTCCCTGCGCTGAAGGTCCCCCTAAATGCAAGGATGGCGTGAGGGGCTGGAAAGATCATGGACAGGGTTGCTGTCTCTGGTTCAAAGAAGAAAGACAAAGGAAGCTGCTCTGGCCTCAGACCTAAGCCACAGTCTCCTAAGCATACAGGAAATTAGAGAGCTTGCCCAGACTGAGCAAAGTTTACTCTGCTTCTCATTCACCTAAAGATACTTGAGTGCAGAACTCCAGAAGTAGCAAGAAGTGAGTGGTACTCTGAACTTGCTTCCTGCACTGAAGTCCCGGACTCAAGAGCCCCTGGTGACAGTCACTTTCAGGCAAATGAATGAGTCATGGCACAGATTAGAAAGGGCACAGTTACAGTGCCTGTATCTTGATGAGAGAGGCCGATTTCTTGATTTTTTTTCCCTGTGTTCTCAAGGGAGTACAGTTTATTTCTTTATTTTTTTTTATGTATTTGGTTCAGGGTCTCACGCAGCTCATAGGATAGGAGGGAGAGAGAGGAGGCAGCTTTAGGTCTGAGGGTCTCAGGGGAAATCTGAAGGAAGGAGCCAAAGATAAAACTTTGTTTAGGGGTGGCTCTGCCTTGATGTATTTTCATTATTGAAAATTTCTGTGAGTTATTATACAGATTTTATATACTATGTGTATAATTATATTTCCTTCTACACATACCATGATGCTCAGAAATTTAGTTGAGTTACATTAGTTAAAATCAGCATTCATATATGAGTACCTAAATAGATTTTTTTTCCTTGTCTCCCTGTTTCTCCCATAACATGTTTTTTAAAAACATACAATGAGTTCGAGAGATTAGTGATCCATTATTTGCGAATATATCACAGAGCCTCACATGGTCCAAAAGAAGTCTACCTTCATTTACTCAGGTGTTTCAATTTCAAGTACTATTCTTAAACTAGCAAAAGATGAAAGACACAGACAAACCAAGTACAGGGGAATACACAACACACTTTGTAGTTGTTCACTCTGCTTTTGCTTCCAAGAACCATATTTACTCTCAAGATCACTGCTGAAGAGCCAGATGGGCAGAGGCTGCCATGGTAGAGATACCACCAGCACACGTTCACTAAGCTGGCCACCAGTTCAAGTCCACTGATGACCTTCAACAGGAAAGCCCTGGAGTCACTGTTCATGGAAAAAGCATCTTCAATTTAGTTGTATGCTTAAAAATCTGGGACTTGATCTGATAGTCTGAACCGAAGATCACTTTAAGAGGGAAATTACAACTGATGAGTGAGGAAAACCTGCTGAGAAGCTTTAAAGATTACAGCTGTGAGGTGACCAGGCTCAAGAAGCTATGTCTTCTCATTCTTAGGAAATGCACGCCAATCGGAGGTGCACCAGACAACAAATGCTGCTAGGCACTGCTTAGTAGTCATCTCAGATAGTGAATCAAGAGGAACTACATGTTTATGATTAGTAATGAATTTGCTCATATAAAGCTGAAACCATATCACAAAATAAAATGGGTTACATAAAAACCTTGGTTCTAGAAATTTAGGTTTCAAATATTAGGACATTCCTCTGTAATAACGGAAGTTAGCATAAAAGCAAAAAATAATGGGAAGATCTGAAAAATTACCAAAGCAAACTGATGCTGCTCTGCCTGGGGCTGGTCAGTGTCACACTTGTTTTCCATGTTTGCACCCCTGAGACAACTGCTTGATAACCATTATACAGTAGGCACAGAAATCGGCACACTTCATCAAACAGAACATTAAATGGTTGTCACTACATTAAAAATTATATTAACTTTTATAAATGCTGCAGATAGAAGAGAAAAATCTCAAAAGTTTTAAAATCTGTGCTTGGTTTTCCTCTAGAATGGAATTACTATCAGGCAAATAAACAAACATTACATGACTTCAACATTTCTCTCCCTTGCCTGAAAATCCCCTTGTAATTCTACAAAGTATACATAGAGAAAACCATTAACAACAGAAAATAGTTGATGCAGGGTTTGTTTTGCATATATGTTCTAAACAATATCGGCCTTGAAATGCTTCCTGAAGAATTCTTTGGGTTGGTCACAACAGCCCCAAATCTTGAGTTTCGTGAGGTGAAGATTCTGAGTCACTGTCCCTGGCCTCTGGACTACATTAGAAGACACTAATACTTCTGGTGTAACTTGCACACAGTGAAGTTCACCTGGGCAGCAATACTTCACAGTGCCCCTCCAAGGACACCAGTGCTGCTGTGGCAACACCAGCAGTAAGAGCTTATTGAGATGGCAGACTGTGCGACAGGGTGTCATTCTAATCATTTGGTTTGTTCTGAAAAAAGTTTGAGAAGGACCACCCTCCTCCATTTGATTTAGGAGAGTCTTCATCTTTAGGGGGGATCAAAAACTGTCGTGAGTTGATGGAGCACGGACTTCCAAAAGAGACAACTTCACTGTTGCTGTCTGTGGATCTAGGAGAGTCTGGAGAGACCAATTTCCAAGTATTTACATTTGCTTGAGGTCGGTAACCTGTAGTTTTATCTATGTCATCCTCTGCAGCTGTCTCTTCTACAGTAGAGTTAATGGGGAGGCGCATTTGTGGCTTATACCCTGCCCCAACTATGGGGTCAGTTTCTTGGTCTTCCTCTGGTTTGGCCTGAGGCTGATACATGGACTGGACATCAATGTAGATGACCTGTGAAGTACCTCCAGCCTCGTCCACAGCTGGGTTTGATATTTCTTCCTCAATGATTGGTGGGCAATAGGACACAACCACATGGTTTTCAGGCTCTACATCACAGCTGTCAATGGGACGCTCAGCTACTGGGGAAACTATCTCTGTGTCTTCTATTTTAGGAAGCGCTGACCGAGTCTCCAGAACCTCAACATTATTTGGGGTACAAGGATTCATTTCCAGTGTCTTAAGAGCACTGTTTCCCTAGAAATAAATTTTTAAAAGTTATTAACACTAAATACCACTGCAATGCTCCTGCTGTTAAAAAGGGCATATTTTTTTCACATCTGCTCATAAACGTTTGCCTCTGCTACTCTGTGCATGTGAGAGCAAAGCCACTTTTTCTCCACATCAATATTTTCTACTAAAGTAGTAGAAAAAAAGAACATGGTCCAAACAATTTTAGATTAGCAACCTCAGAAACTCAGTAGATGTTAAAACCAATTCTATTTTGCTTAACACTTTTTAAACATGGAGGTATCTACATGCTATAAATTTTTCACAAGAGAAAGAAGCCAGAAGTTGAAAGACAATAGTATGAAAGTATTACCTCGCAGACACTCTTTTGAAACTGTAATGCTTTACAATTTTCTGGATTTGGAATATCAGGGTAGAAGGTCTCCTTAATCCTTTAAATAAAAAATGATTTAGTAGATTTAATAACTATACTATTATCAATCAGATAAGTTATCAGTTTATATTGATACTTTATGTGAATGTTTTCGTGAACATCTGAAATAATATAGAAATTCTTAGCACATGATTGATCCCTAGAGCTTCTTCATAAGGTTCCAACTGGAAAGTTAAAACAGTGGTACCACATCTGGAACACTAACAGTTCGTAGAGCTCATGGGATTGGAAAGCAAATAAAGTGAGCAATGTGCTATCATCATCAAAGAAAATTACAGGCAATTAGTGCAACCGTAATTTTTAATTGCATGCTGCACTCAGCAGGATCCACCCTGGAGGAATGTATCTGCATTTGCCGTTCTGCCTTGTACAGAGCAGCATCCGCACGGGGCAAGGAACAGCTGTGGTACTGAGACAGTGGCTTGACGAAAAGTCAGTGAGGGGACAGCCATGTCACAATGACATTCCCTGGCAAGACAAGGAAAAGGCTATTGTTCTTGGGTAAGAACTAAATGCAAACAAAAAATGAGATCTGCACAGCATCACATCACAATTTTTAAGTAATGTTTAGCAAGAACTTCATTATTTGAAGTTCCTACAGGAAAACTAACTTTGCTAATATGAACTTGCTCATGTGAGTCTAAAGAAAATCTAAACTTCCCTCTTATTTTGAAGTTTTAAAATGTGACTTGTCATAATGAGACCACAGTTGTTCACCACAGGCTCCTCCATCCTTCTACAGCTAGTGCTTGACTAGCTATAGGAGCTAGCACTGCCAAAACACTCCCTCCACGTCATCACGTCGACTCACTTAAGATGATGAGACCGGTCTGTGTGAGCCAACCCTCTGCTCAGACACAGGCAGCAGCTCCAGGCAGCGCAGTCAGCACACGGCACTTGCTTCACGCAGCCCTGGCTGGCCTCCCTCAGCTCTGCCTCTCTCCAGCTCTCTAGCACCGGGTCTCACGGGAGCCCTCTGCGCCACACTCTTGGTACAGTCCTACCTGCCCCTGCCCCTCATGAGGCTCCCTGAGCAGCCTTCCTCCAGGCTCCCCAGCATCGGTACCCTCTTCTTTGGAACCCATTCACAGCTTCCACCTCCTTGGACGCTTAATCGTTGCTGGCACTGTCCTTGTTCCCCACTGTGCTACAGATCTCCAAGGATCAGGCTGCCCCGTCGTCCATTATCACATCCCCTCACGGCCAAGGGGGCTTCATCCTTAGTGAAGAAGCCATTAAATCATCCAAACAACCTGATTTTCTGAACAGGCAACCAGGACAAGTGAGAGCTTAATCATTAAATAATATATAACCCAGAAGATACCTATTATCATGCTAAACCTGAAAATATATGCATACATACATACACATACGCACATCACACATACTTTTTTTTTTTTTAGCACAACTGTCATTATTTCAAATTAGTAGTAAAAGCAATAGGGAAGAATTTATACTTTATTGTATTAACTCTGACACTCTTAAATGTTATTTTCTTGCCTAAGATTAAATCAATATTAATTCTGACTAAAGTGATTTCTAACTTATACAGTTAAAAAGATACACTTATATTGTAACACACACGATAATCAAGCCTTTAAAAACAAAACAGAGTACCATTACCATTCTCGTTTCCGATAGCAAAGGACACTTGTTACCACTCCAATAATGACCGCCACTGCCACCGGGATGAGAATGGCAATAATTAATCCCACAGCTGAAAAAACAAAGTTGCAAATAAAATCACCATTCCTTACATCAAGTATATTATTACTTAAAAAGAAACATAGATCTGTACCAAGGACACTGAAAAACTAGTAAAAATATAATCTTCATAATATTCTAATCATTTCATTTTAATACTTACAATTTTCTAAAGGAGAGTTTCTCAATTTTGGCACTACTACTTGGGTGGTGAAGGTGGAAAGGACTGTCCTGTGTACTGTAGGAAATTTGGCAGCACTACTGGCATCTACCCACTGAGCTCCAGTACTATCCTCCTCCCAAATTATGACAATCAATGACTGTCAGAGGAGTTTCTGAGGGGCAAAATGGCACAGCTGAGAACCACCATTAGGAAAATACATCCTCATTGGTTCTTTACTTAAGAGTGATAAGCACTCCAACTCAGGAGTAGAGGGTAAGTCTATACCCAAAGTATTATTATATTTTGTATTTGATATAGGGTCTCACTATGCAGCTCACACTCCTAGTGATCCTCCTGTTTTCAGCCTCCCCAGTGCTGGGCACAGGCATGTGCCACCACACCTAGACCTGTGGTCAGCTCAGCCTACCCAGGGATGGGACTCACATGGCATTGAGCTGGGGGTCAAACCCTATCCCTCAGCTTGCCTAAGCAGGTGCTTAGTCTACTGAGCTATCTCACTGGCCCCCAAATTAATATTTTTGATGTTGGAAGATAAATCAAAGCCCTGATTTTTCTCTACTTCCACCTTGAATTTATATGTGTTGTGTTTTAAAAAATAAAATAAAAAAAGACAAGAAAAAAAGGTTTATTGAAAGCAAGCATTAATATTCAATTATTTTTCCAATCTTGCATAACTGTATCTGTAATCTGAGCAACAGATTTCACAATAAAAATAGATAATAGAACAACCAATGTTAATTAGCTATTCTTATTTTGAAAATCTGTAATATATGTATTGTTATATGTTATTCTGTTTCTGTCTTTGTTTCTGTTATTTGTTTTTGCTTTTGTTTTTACTCTTCAAAATAAAATAAAATAGGGGCCAGGGAAATAGCTCAGTAGAATAAGCACTTGCCTGGCAAGTACAAGGTCCTGAGTTTAATCCCTGGTACCACACACACAAAAAAAAAGTCAAAATAAAATACAGTTATAAAAGTGTGGTTCTCAAAAATTTTTTACAATGTTTACTGTTGTGTTTTTCAATACTGAGACTCAAACCCAGGGTCTCACTGGGTTTGCTAGACAAGAATTCTGCCTAAATTGTGAACTATATCCATAGTCCCACAAAAAAAAAATTAAAGACTACATTACTTTTCCCTATATTTATTAAAAATATCATATAGCTGGGAAAAAAGTTTTAATTGGCTGACCATTATATAAATTCAACAAGCATTTAAACTTCTAGGCTCAAAATATAATACTAATTCATTAATTTATTAAGTACTCATTTGCAAATAGTTTCAAATATTGGCAAGAATAACATGACATTATCTCATGACCTTTAAAGATGCCCCTTATAAAGTATATAAAAGCAATGAAATGTTGCTTTTAAAAAGGTAGGTGGGGTGGGGTCCTACATAAATAAAAAGTTGGCTTTGAATGATGTGATGGTAACTGCAGACTTACAGTTTTCCTTCGTCACCACAAACATGCTCTTCTCTGGACCTAGGCCACCATCCGTGTAGGCTCGCAGGACCAGATGGTAACTTGTTTTCCCCTGAAGATCAGCAATCCTCAGAGTCTTCTGGGATATGTCAGTAATATTCTTCACCTTGATGTCAGAACGACCTAGTTTCCAAATGAGAACTATTTTAATTCATCCTAACACCATTTAAAACACATGGTGCTTATGCACACACCTGTCACCCCACCCACTTCTTTACATGATCCTGGCTGCTGGCCACCCAGCCAACGATCTGAAGCCAGGCAGAGCCACATGCAAGTTCTACCCGACAAGAACTACATTTAGACTGCTCTGAGTTGAAGTTCTCTGATGCTGAAACCAAGTGCCATGTCTTATAGCTTTCCAAGAGTTGCATGAAGCTGTACGGAGAGGATGTGAAGCCTACACACACCTGCTGGACCACTGCCTGACACACAGCAGGCAATCAATGCAAGCCACTTCCTCATCTGCTACTAAGAGCAGGAAAACCACTCCACTCAGGCGGATCCTGCCTGTGAGTCAGCAGTGCAGACAGTGGGGCAAGAGAGCAAATCAATAGAGATGACTTCAAGCCACTTAGAAAACGGGTCTGCATTATGGGAATTCTCTTAGGAGGGACTATGAAATAGCCTTTGAATCCCTTCAAAAGGAAGTGTGAAGCAATGCTTAAATTTTATCTTGCTTCTAAGATCTCAACCAAAATATCACAAGACGACAGTTTCAAAAATTACATCGTACTAATGGCTAGTAACAAAATGTAGCAGCTTCTCCCCAACCCCTCCTATTATTTCTACCACTACTTAAAAATCATGTTATCAGTTTCTTCGGGTACCTCCTTTTCTGAAATAAAAAAAATCATTTCTATAGCTAGCTCCTTCCTCATTAGTTATCTGAAAATTCCTTACCATGGACCCTGGCACAGATCTTTTCAGATTATTTTACTGTGCACTTAGCGGCTCCATTCACTTTTACACGTATATAAAGTGCCACTTCTGCCAACCAGCCACACCCACCACTCGGCCCAGCTCCATCCTGGCCATCTTGCTCCTGCAGGACAAAATTACACTGCACCTCCAAGATACCCAGCTGCGCTCTCTTAGACTTCACCACCCTCCACTCTTCAAAGTCACTTGCCCATGTCAATGACAAGATTTCTAAATTCTCTGGGTGCCATCTTGCCGCTTACGCTCTCTTTTTCCTTATAGCTTTATGAGGTTCTTTTTATTCTACTTTGATTTGAATGACCAATCCACCATGTCTAACCAGAAATCCAGATGCTAGAATTTTAACTAGTTAAAATGTAAATTTTTCGAGCACTTGAGGACATTCACACTAGACTCTGAATGTTTGCACAGTTTGATACACAGGGCTTCCTTCACCCACAGGAAACCCTGAAGATGCAGGAGCTGCAGATGCCCGGGGCTGAGGACACATACATGCAGCAGGGCAGCTCTCAGAGCTACTGGACACCCAGTTAGCATCTGGGGGTAGCACTGCTGCTCTCTGCTTCTTTTACATTAAATAATTAAAATGGTTGCTTCTGGAGAAGAAGTTGTTAGTGGAAATAGAAGCTGTGCGACAGAAAAAAATGATCCACTTGTGTCATGTGTCTATGAACAGGAAATACCTGACTTGCAACAGAAATGCTAGAAATGTATATAAATATTTCTGTATCAGGACATTTGAGAACTAAGAGTCAAAGGTGTTTGGACATACACTTTACAGTTGACAAGGAATGTGCTTTTCAAAATCTAATGGACATGCACAACCTTATTCAAATAAGTTAAAATTTCCAGCTCTTTATAGCTAAGGAAGATGTTAACCCTGCAGACAGCTTTTTCGCACGTTGTAATGCAGGCTCTGAAGTCATTTTCTGGATTATTACATTGTTCTAAGAATACTCTGTATATTTTATAAGATGCTGTATTGTAGATTATGAAAGGATAACAAGAGATGGTCTCTAGCCTATGGAGCTTAAAATCAAAAGCTTCTGAATGATCTGCTAAACAATTTCTGATACACTAGATGCACACTATCTATTACATATCAGAAAACGTTAAAACGCTCATATTCATAAGCTGACTACATTTTCATTTCCATGGTTCTCAGACTATTTTGTATTAAACTACTTGGCAGCCCTTTTACTTTTTACTTTCTTTTGTGGTTATTGAGAACTTCTAAGCAACTCTATAATCAGGGTAGGAATTTACTTACCTGATTCCAAACCCCTTACTTTAGATGTATCTCTCTCTCCTTTTTCAAAGTAAAATAAATATCCTCTTAAAAATCCTCTAAGCTCTTCCACAGGAATATCTTCCCATTTTACTAATATTGAATCTGCAGATGTATCTTCAACAGTAAAATTTGGTGCGACAATCGGAGCTGTAAGTGAAGATGCCAGTTGCTGAAAGGAAGCTCACCAACACGCAGTAACACACTGATGGCCGTGAGTCCAGCCTGAAAAGCAGCTAAACTTGGAACTGAAACTGCATTCTCTATCCATCATAAACTTCTAGTTATGTCCACAAAGCTTATATAACAACAACGATAGATGAAAATAGTTTTAAGAACAACAGCGAGCTCTGTAACACAACTTTTACACAAGATACATATCCAGACAAACAACTTGTTCAAAATCTAAGTGGCCACTCAAGTAGACTGCATTTTCCTTTCCCTTCTTTATTACCAGTGCTCAATAACTGAATAGTTTCTTTAAAAACTTGAATAAATGCAAATAAAATATCTCCGACAACCATATTAGGGTTTAGTTTTCTCGATGATAACAGTAAAACTATGAAATAGAAACAGTAACTGGATTAAGACTACATAAGCAGTTTTGAACTTATAAACTATTTTACCTGCTTTGAACTAAACATCTTCATTCAATTTATTTTTTAAAATTCAGTCTCACTATGTGTCTTATGACAAACTCGAAGCATTTATCCCTTAAGCTTACCCAGTTCTTCAATATATCCAACTATGGAGCGTAGTAACTGATATCCTTGATTTCTGCACCCATATAGGAAAAACCTGTACCTGATACCTGGTCGAAACTGATCTGTAAAATGAACAAATTAGGAAAAATTATAAATATTTATGTATGGACATGAAGTTGGAATATTTATGTCACAAGTATGTAACTTACGACTTTGAAATTTCCAAAGCTAATCTCTCATAGATGTTTTACTACCAAAATACATTTGTATATATAGGTTTAGCAAATATTTACAGTGAAGACCACTAAGCAAAAATTAAATACATCCACTTATACATTAGCATTAAAAGATGACCCTGCCTTGAAAAGAGTAAGGTAACCAAGGCTTACATTTTGTTCTACAAAATCAAGGGATGATGGCTTTTCCCTGGATTCCATCCAGGGTCCACACACTAACCCCCACTCCAGGTCTACATCATGTTTTGATAAATCCCTTCAGTACACGATGTTATTTCTGTATCGAGAAGAAATCACAATTCTAGAATATTAAGGGTTCTACTCTACCTTAAAGCTTCAATGTTAAAGAAACTAGGCCTTTAAAGTCTACTTCTCTCTACAACAGTCATTAAATACTCCTGGGTGAGTTAACTCTCTAAGTCATACAAAGAAAACATCTTAAAGTCAATTCAAAAACACTTTTTAAATCCCTTCTCATTATAATGCAATGTACAAAGGAAGACCACAGAAGTACACAGAACAGGGTCCCCGGTATGGAGAAGCTGGCAGAGAGGTAGAAAAGAGGCAGAGATGAACAAAGGTAAGCAGAGCATGGTATTACACTGCCTTCAGGGTACACATCAGATGCTGATCCAACACGGTCCAAGAGCCACTCTGAGCAGCATCCGAACAGCGCCCTCACGGGCAATTAGCATCCTATGAGGGCTGATTTAGGAAGACGACGCCTGCAGGAGAATGGCAGCGAGGGAGCTGCACTTCACTCTAGTGCGTCTAATATTATACACCAGCTCTCCAATTACGTGCGTACAGAACACCAGTAGTCCACAGATTCAAAACTGAAATGGTCAACTGCTAAAATCCTACAGTTCAAAGGAAAACAGAATGGCCTTGTCTCCAATTTAACTTTTCTTTCTGCAATATGTTTTCTTAAGTATGTTCTATATTCTGGCATGTACTAAATAAATATCAATGGAAAACTCAAACTCACGTTAAACTTTTTTCTTTGGGAAAAGATATGCTTGTATATGCTTGTACTGCACATACAAAGGTAAATCTGTACCTTGTTTTATATTATAATTATGTATTATTAATACTGTATAGGGTTCCTCCATTTAAGACAGCCCCAGTATGTGAAAGCACTAGGAACACATGTTGCAGTCAAAAGAGAGGAAACGCTGAAGGCGCGAAATGGCTGAATGAAAAAGGCAAGAGAAGCGTCTACCATGCTGTATCAGAAGTTCTCAAAGTTCTTTGTGTAGCTTTGAATTTGAATTCTGGTGCTACTGAATACTAATTCGGACAGGTAGCCTAACTGCTCAGAGCCTTAATTTCTCCACCACTGTAGGGCTTTTGCTCACCATTTGGCACATAGTTCCCTATGGGTCATCATATCTTAGGTTGCCTCCTCTCTGCCACTGCGGGTCTCAGCTAAAACCTTTATTTCTAGCCAGAACCTTTTCTATCTATATCCACACATACTCTACCCTGCTCTGTCACAACTGTCCTGAAAGCCCAGGTGATAAGATGGATCAGAACTGTGTGAGGCTCAGTCAGCCCCAAGGGCAGGGATCACCAAGAGCAGCTGCAGAAAAGCCAACAGTACAGCAATCGAGTGGAGCAGGACAGAAGCGAAGGAAGAACATAGTCGGGAAGATCACAACTCTGAGTGACTACATATGTGACAGAGTTTGGCTGTATTCCAAGCAGAGCTGAGAAATTATCAGAAGCCGTATGTGGTACTCCAATGAATAAGATATGCCCTCACAATCTAGTCATGCAAAAGGTAAACATAGTGTGTTTACTAGAAAAGATCAAAAGGAACTTGCACTTCTGGGTTTCAGCATATAAGGAGAACCAGCACAGAGGGGTGGCATAGGAGGCAATCTTACTCAGGGAGAAGTTTAAAACCCAACAGTGACACAGCTCATCAGCTACTGCCAACGAACGATGACACCGAAAAGAGGGCTCCAGTTCCAGAGGATGTGGTGGACGTAGGCCACATCACGTACATCACCCCCTCGCCCTCCATCAGGGCAAGTTCTGCTTCGTGGCTCACAGGCTTTGGTAACACAGGCCTGAGGCAAACAAAAGCAAAAGGGGTTTTGTGCTCTTCTTTTTCCATGACTATTACCAATACTTTAAATCTTCGATATAAATTTTACTGCTATATAACAGCTCCATCTTATCCGTGCGCCACCACTCACCCATTTCCTTATTGCTATTCCATCTGTTTTCAGCTTTTTATGATTATAAGTAATGCTGCAGAGAACATTCTTAAATGAAAATTCATGCTCTCTGGTGATTTCTTAGAACAAATTCCTAGACAAGTACTGTAATCACGAAATCACAGGTTCTGTCATATATGTCATGCCACTGATCATCCTTCATAAAAGTTAAAAAATTCATACCCACCAAGTCACCTTTATGTTGCTTTTAAGTAACAGCCTTTTGCAATGCTTAAGGTGAATTTATTGGGTTTTCCTTTTTTATAATTTTTACCTTTTATGAGTATTAGGATATGTTAGCAATAAATAATATTTTTTCAAGAACTCTGAGAGACACTAACTCTTCTTACCAGATTCTATTATGGCCTCAGTGCTATTAGAAGGAACTTTTTTCCAATCCATAAGGCAGGGCTCAGACCGAGATGAATTACACCATTTAATAACATAGTCACAAGTCATGTTGGGGTCAGGATGCCAGCTGAGGAGAACCCTCCTTCCCATTCCAACAGCTTGCTCTACTCTGAGACCATCTTCAACAAAAAAGAAAGGTATTTTATTAGCATTAAAAACACTACTAGGTAAGTCTTGTGAAAGTACACAGGAGTTACAAGGATTACTTCATTGTACACAAATTATAAGTTAGCACTCAAACTAGATAAATGTTTACCAAAGATGAGAAATGCTGTTCTGTTACTTTTGTTGTGACAACTCTACAGCACTTACCCATATCCAGCAATTAACTCAGCAACTGAAGAATTACAAGGCAACTAGGATCAGGCAGCAACAGCAGGGGCTGGGACAGGAAAATGAAGGATGGGTGAAAGGGCATGAGGACGAGAGGGTGTGGAGTGGCTACACTGGCGAAGGAGGGACATGGAAGACCAGAAAAGCCACTGAACACAGCTCATGAGAGCAGGTGGCAGCCAGTGTGCAGAAAGGACGCACACCAAGGAGTGGGAGGGCAGATGAGCTAGCCGCCTTCCCTGCTTTCCAGGAAGCCTGCTATCCTGGGGCAGGCTGAGGGGCTCTGTGCCAGGTTTGTCTTCCCTACCCTGCCATATGTGTACCCCAATGAGCGGTAGGGCCCAAGCCTGGGGTGAGGAACTGGAGTGGGGGACAGAATGGTACAAAGTAATTCACATGTGATTTATAATTAGGGGTTCAGTAAAAAGTCACAGAAATGTTTTCTGAGCAAATGTACACTCACAATGCAGTTATACTGAATATAAGACAACAATCTGGCTTAGAACACAGAAGGCTCTGGACATAAAATTGCTTTTTGGCTCCATATGATTAGAAATGCACAAACAGAAACCTGAGCTGAGCCTGGAGAGCTTCCACCTTGGGAAATCCTCCAGGAGTCATGAGGTGGTGGGGCCACAGTTCACCGCCAGACAGCTTGATGAGCAAGCCAACGTTAACCTCTGGAAGTTACATCCTCCAAGGTCAGAGGGCATGTAGTCCTTGAGCTAAAAGACAATACAGCTGTTGCCTATCACTGTGGGAGCAATGAGCTAAACGGCTGAGTCAGGAGTTAGCTTCTTAGGTTCACACATCTGCTTGTGGCCCAAATACAGGATAATTATTCTGCTTGCAGCGACCCTGCCTGGCTGAATCCATCCCTCTACTGCTCTGGGCCTCTCTGGCCTGTCCCATCAGCTCAGCAGAACAGTGCATGGCTCCCTGCAATGTACTTTCCCCATTCCCACATCCTACATTTCCTACTTGGATTCAAAGACAACGAAGAACTAGATGAATAACTAGTAGTAAGAAAATGCTGCAAGCTGACCTGAGCAGACACTCACTAGACCCGTGGGTCTTCCTCCAGGAGTGCATATTACAGAAAGGTGCTCCCTGATAGGGGTGCACAGCAAGCAGGGACAGGAAAAGGCTTGAATGAGGAAGCGGCTTTCTCATCACTCAAAAAGCTGTCTACATAGAGCTAAGAAGAAATGTAGTAACTGACTACTATAAAATTTAAAGGAAGACACTAATTATTTTAAAATTCCATCATTTTTTTCCCAAAGCCTGTATACTACAGGTGGAACTCAGACTTCAGAATTTTTTTTTTTTTTTTTTGAACCAGGGATTGAACTCAGGCCCTTGAGCTTGCCAGGCAAGTGATTATTCTACTGAGCCATCTCCCCAGCCGCTTCAGAAAAATTTTATCACTAAAGAATTTCTTATCAATAAGGCTCCCAATTAAAGTCAGTAGTTTTTCCTGGCTGACAAGTTTGCAAAACAGCTTAGCTTGATAGCAAAGGCTCTTAGTCTTAGAGATATTTGAAAACAAAACTTGAATAAACAATTCAACTCCCTCTTCTTGTAATTACTTCCCTCAATAACTGGATCTAGTAATTATTTTATCTGTAAGTGTACATGCTTCAAGTCAATGGTAATTAACTACTATCTCTCAGTGAATAGTAGACACCAATCTGCTTGTTGCTCCATGTGTAGTTCAGCAGAAGCAGCGTGTAAAGAAGACTCGCCACATAAGAGCATGTAACACCAACTGTCTTGAATTCCTTATCTTTACGTACCAAGCTTCCATAACCACTCACCATTCGGGATTTCCATGCTGGCTATTTTAGAAGGTGGTGAAGAGCCAACAGAGTTCTTTGCTACTACACTGATGATGTAGTCATTTTTATCCAGGCGTATTTCTGCTTTGTGCTGAGGATCAGGGATCTCAGAAAGAGACTGTGTTTCTTCATCTGATGAACATGATACATTATAGGAAAGGATCTTTCCATTAGCTTCATTAACAGGCAAAGGCTACAACAAACAGAAAAAAAACCTGTTACTAAACCCTTGCAAAAAAATCAGTGACTATCCAAGGTCATCGAGTCTAAACCAAATGTTAGGCTCACAATGACTAGCATTAGAGAAAGATGAAAACACTGAAACCTAGGTAAGTGAGGAGACTTGGGAATGCTATATTTGTTGCAAATATTAAAAGCACACAGAAATTTAAAAATTAATAAAATACAAAATAAGACTTATTTTCATACATATCCAAGTATCTGGTCCCTTTAAAGGAGCTGGGAAGGAGATTTAAATTAATGTGAAGCAAAAACTTGAAAGTCTGCAGAAGCACTGCTCTTCTTAATCACAAATAAAACTTTAAAAAATCTGATTATTTTTAAAAAACAATAGTCGTGGGCCAGGGAGATAGCTTGGCAGTCTAAGTGCCTGCTGGGCAAGCACAAGAACCAGAGTTTGATCATGGATACCACATACTGCCCCTAGTATGGTGGGTGTAGTGGCACATGCCTATAATCCCAGCACTGGGGAAGCTGAGATAGGAGGATGACTATGAGTGTGAGCTGCACAGCGAGACCCTGTATCAAATAAATACATCTTAAAACAAAAACATTTTCTCATTTTTAAGTTATGGCATGAAAGATAACTGAAAAACATACAAAAATCGAAAAACAGCAAATAAAACTACTCTATATTTCTACCTTTTAAACATTTTTGTATTTTGATATCTCTTTCCAGTTGTTTTTCTAGATGTAGGATTTTTTTCCTTAATCAATAGCCGCTCTGTGACTTTCAAGTACTTTATTAAATGATGTAACTCACCTTGCTCAGACCCTTGCCTTGAGGATGGAAAAGAATTCTTTTACTGTTTGTATCCAAACACAGTTGTACATTTTTTCATTTTTATATAAACACATTTGTCTGTTTTAATACAATTAAATACATTTTTGTTTCTATATTTCATGTAGTATTTTTACCACTATACTTGAATATTCCCTAAATACATGAAATTTAAGTTGTTCCTAAGTTTTTGCAATACTAAAACAGTAGCATTTTGGTGAATACTTTTATGCCACTTTTTTTTCCTTTTTTCATACTTGGGAACTATTTAATCTGAATCCCCCAAAGAGGACACGCTGTATAAAAGAAAATGAACAAGATTCTTTATTTATATAGATGAAATGCTTTTCAAAACTATAGCCCTAGTACTTATGGAACCATATGAGACCTGTTCATCCGCTTACAGGAGGAAAATAACATTTGGGATTCCAACTTGTAGTTTCTAGCTGGGTTTCTGACAAAATCAAGGGAGAGGGAATTTAGGAAATTCTCAGATCTTTAATGGACTTCATAAAATCGAAGTAAAGAATGCTCAGAACTGAGACTGAACAGCCTCAGGACAATGCCTGTGGTGAATGGCAAGCGATGAGAAATCCGGAGATTTAGGAGGCAGGCTGAACCTCAGCAATACTGCAGACTTACGCAGTCCAGGAAATCCTGACTCCTGACAATGGAAATACCACATACATGTAAATCAAGCGCTTGAGATAATACAGTTATTTAAATATTTAAGGAAAAATTACATGCTTACCTTCCAGTAGATTATCAAATTTTTTCCATCAGAACTCCACTCTCGCCAAGTATCTGGTCCTTTTGAAGGAACTAGAAAAGAGATTGAAAACTTAGCACCTGGAGATACATACTGCATGCCTGCTTTTTAGTATCAGTAATTGAGACAGCAGTGCTAGAAACCTTTTGCCCATGGTATTTCAAATGCTCACTACTACATAAAGCAGCTCAGTGGCTTACACATGAATTTAGAAAACGAAGCCACAGAAAAGCTAAGCTCTCGGTTTCTACACAACACAAGGTCCCAGAAAGTGTGCTAAATCACACTCAAGGCCACCGGGACTGTTCTTGGGTGTCTCTATCTTACATCTACCTAATTCCCCACTAACGATAATTAGCCACAAATCTCTTAATTTACTTACTAGCTTCTGTGGTTAAATGTTGTTTTTCACTACTCCATTTGCTCCATTTCCAGTAAGTTTCAGAAGAACAACGAATCCGGAAAGTATATATAGTATATGGATTTAATTTGTCCACAGCAACACGATAACTTGAATTTTTTAGTCCTTTGACTGTGATATTCCGCTATTTGAAAACAAAGATGACTATGTGTGTGAATATGTGAAGATACTCACACATACATTTTTCGTAAGACATTCTCTCACATAAGCAGCATAAATTAACTGAGTATCCATATGTACTTATAGTTAAATACCAAAAAAGAGTTCATCTCCTATAGTGGACATTTTATATTTTGATTCTTATATGTTTTATTTCTGATATATGTATAGTAGTAAGTCAATGAAACTATGTTCTATAATAGCAATAAAACAATGAGATGTCTTTTTAATCCAAGTATCTAATTTAAATAATATTAAATTATACAAATGATATAATTTTAATAACCAGTAAATGGCTGATTATATAATAAAACTGAACATAATTTGGTAATCTTAGATGACCTCAAGGGCTTGAGCATTAAGAGTGTTATTCAGACACTATATGGAGGCCTCCATTTTTTTTTTTTTTTGGTGGAACCGGGGATTGAACTCATGCCCTTGCACTTGCCAGGCAAGCGGTTATTCTACTGAACCATCTCCCTGGCCCTCTAGCTGGAGGCTTCTTGGTAGCAGCTATCAGCATGTATTTATCTTTGTTACTGTGTCACTTAGGGCATCTAGTTTGGTGTTAAACACATAGTAAACAGTTCAGTTACTTAAACTAAACAAAAAATAGCAACTTTAAACAAATTTGAGGATTTGCATTGCTCAGGAACACCTCTGAACTCCCAAATGCTTATTACAAAGGTTTATTTTCAGGTTTCATTTTGTAATTTTGATTTACTTTCTAAAAATCAGTAAATTTCCAAATGAATATTTAAGTACAGTATTTATTACAGACTTACAAATTACAAAATGGTGTAGTATAAGTCTACCTAAATATTTAAAATGTACTAAAAAGTCAAGCTTTGACTTATAATTACCAATTATAACTCGACCTCAGTGATGTTTTTTCTAATTTTAAGGATCACTCCTACTCTCTGGTGCCAATCACTCCACTAACTGATGTGAAAGGTCCCAGCCAGGTGTACTCATTCATTCCCAAGATGAGCACCAGCTACGTGTCAGGTACCACATACCCGATCTGGGTACATTCTTAGTAGTAAAAGTTTAACTTACCTTCTGTAACATAAGGTATTACAATTATTTTTAAATATTTAGTATAGTGCTATTGTTACATTGATATTAACATCTTTCTTATTTAGGCAGTTTGTAGAATAGGGAGCTCACACATACCATAAGAGAATTTTACTTACCAACTCTTGCTTTGAATTAGCTTTATTAATTTTAATTTGACATAATAGATTAATCTTTGCAAAGTTGCCTGATAAACGCCAAAAAAGTGTAACAGCTTTTGAATTAATATCCTTCACTCTGAATGAAGTAGGAGGATGAGGAAAAACTGTAAATAGAATTTTAAAGGTAATTCCTTTAAACATTTATTTATAAGTAAAAATTATAACTAAGATAACTCCTAACTCAATACATATGACAAATGAGAATTAAAGAAAATATAAATTAAGAAGGCATAATTGGTGTTGAAAAGAAATACTCTACGAGGTATCTATGGAATCCACAAACCTCACTTTTGCTATTGACATCATGCCAATGTTTTAAAGACCCAATCACAGACAAGGTTCATGTTTTGGTATTGGGAATATAGAAAAGATAGTAAGATCACAGTCTCTGTCTTTAAGGAATTTGTAATATACATCAAGAATAACAAACACAGGGCAGACATGATGGTGCACACCTGTATTCCCAGCACTCAGGAGGCTGAGGCAGGAGGATCACTGTGAGTTTGAGGCCTGTTTGATCTGCATAGTGAGACCCTGCCTCGATAAAAAAGAGATAAGACAGAGACAGACAGACAGACAGATGGAAAGATGGCTGGATGGATGGCCAGCCGGAGGGAGAGGGAAAGAGAGAGGAAGAGAGAGATAGGGAGAGGGACAGGAAGAAGGAGAGGGAGACAGAGAGAACAAAAAAGGAAAATTGAAAATCTATGATAGATTTTCAATAATACTGCCTTACAATTACCAATTATAACTCGCCCTCAGTGATGCACTTTCTAATTCTGAGGATCACTCCTACTCTCTGGTGCACGGCACTTGGCTGCCACAGGAATTTAACTCAATGTAGTGGGGTGGGGGAAATCTTACAGTGAAGGGAGAACTTAATTTGAGCATCAAATGCAGAGGCACAATAATATTAGCAAAAGGAACACAGAAAAGTATTTCAGGTTGTGGTCTCGACAAGAATAAAAGTACAGTGCATCACAGTTCACGTCATGCTGGTGATTGTGTGCAGGTCAGTTTGAGTGATACAAATGAATCCCATGGGAAACAATGGTAATGTCAGGGAGCAGACAAAGGCAGACATTGTCCTTGAAATATAAAATGTAGCTTTTTCATCCTGAAAAATCAGGAAATAAATGTGAAGGGGTAACAGATGAAAGCCACTTATATTTGCAAGTAGGTCAACAGGTTTGTCCACTACTCATTTACAGGCTACATGATAATGCATTTGGTTTGAGCCACTTCTCCCCTGAATGTGGGTCTCCAAGAGATCCCAGTGCGACTGCTCAGGGTCACCCTGGGCACGGCGTGGACTCGATGCATGTGTTTTAGCCATGGGAATGTATACCGAAAGGTCAAAGGCATTACATTTCTACCTCAGTTATTCATAAGTGGGGGTTGTTAAAAAATTCAGAAATTATCAGTATAAGAGCAATTAAATACTGATAACATCCAACAATTAAGATGGCCCTCAAGGACATTATCCTTAGCAAAATGTGCCAACCTCAAATGGTTATCGATTTTATGACTTCATTTATGCAACACTCTGAAAATGCAAAACAGATGAAAAACAGTTATTGCCAAGACCAGATTCAGTCGTGTGCCTGTGCATGTCTGTGCAATGATTCACAAGGGAATTTCCTCATGTTGCCTCTTCAGCACACACACTCATGCACGCACGCCCAAATACAACGCAGAAACATGGGTAGTCTCGTTCAGGAATCTAGTTACAGTATTATAGCACGACTTACACAGAATGTCCCCACAGGGGGAAATTAGGGAACAGGCCCCCAGAACTACAATCCATTATTTTTATAATGACTAGTGAATCCTACATTGTTTTAAAATAAAAATTTTTAAAAACTGTTCAAGTATTTTCAGAAATCAACCACTATTAGACAAAGCCACTTCTATTTCCATGTAAATGATAATTCAAAAAATTATTTAAATAGAATACAGTGGCAAAACTTGAAGCTATTCACTTTAAAACTTTCAGAATAAAGTTTATAAATTTAATATTAAGTACTCCTAGAGAAAATAATCACCAACGCGTGATCCCTAAAGGCAGTTCTCATTAACCCCACGGCACTTGGCTACTTCTCATACATTCTTAAAAGCCACACTGATGCAAGAGCATCTTACCTTTTTCAGTGATGTTAACTAATATTGTGGACTCTGATTGCCCAAGAGGATTGTGAGCATTCAGAGTAAAATTATATATTTCTTGATTCGGAATAATTTCAAAGGATACCAAATAGCTTTCATTCGTAGGTACTTCAGCATTTTTAAATGTAACATATTTTCCTGAAAAACTGAATTAAAAGAAGAATTTTAAACTGACAAGATACAAATGCTTCTAGAAAAAACGGTAAATTTCTACTATTTATAAAAGTCTACATGTTTAATTATAAGCATATTATACACCACATGAAGAAAATCTATATAATATAGAAAATAATCAGCCACAAGCCCACCACCCTGAAACAGACTTGGTCCACATCTGAGATTCTTCCTTTTAAATTTTTAAAAGAAAAGATACAAAATTGTGGGCAAACTACAGCTTTTCCAGTATTTGCAATTTTGTATAGCATTTCAGTTTCACATTTTAACTCACAACAGGGATAAATCAGAATATTCCTTATGTGATTTATTTTTATTATTATTTATTTACTTATTTTGTGGAACTGGGGATTGAACTCAGATCCTTGTGTTTGCCAGGGAAGCACTTATTCTACTGAGCCATCTCCCCGGCCCCGTCCTAATGTGATTTAGCATGTTTTTCCAAAGTATTTGCCATCTAGCATCTTTTCCTGGTTACTATTACCTCTCAAATAAAATGTAATTTGTACTTCGTGGGCCCACCAATGCTGTTGGTCTTCCTGGATTCCAACTACATACAATTTTTTCTAAATCGTGTGTTTCACAATTCAGTTTTTGAGGAACATCAGGTGGATCTAAAGAAAATACAATGTAGTTACAAATGATTAAATGTTTATCCTGTTAGCATAATATTTTATAAACTGGTAATAACATTTTGCATAATTGTCTTAAAATACAAATCATTTACTAACCATATTTCACTTTTGAATAATATAGAAATTATTCTTTAATAGCTTGCTCTGTCCAAGTTCTTAACATATTAGAAGTGGTGTAATAAAATATATTAAAAAGTGACTCTTCACCTCAAAAAGGCCAAATATCAACTTAAGAAACCAAATATTACTTTTTCCTTTGCTATGTAAGAATTTACCAAATCGTTCAAATAAATCCTTGTAACACAGCAAGTAAAAACAGGTTCAGCTTTATCATCTATATATTGATTTGTAAACAAGTAACAAATATACTAAAAGTCAACATGTAGATGTAGTCTAGGATGTTGGAAGGTGACTGGATGATGGGGCACTACACTTACAAATAGATTAGCCCACTAATGAGCTCACAGCACACTGATTAGGGAGTTGGGCCAAAGACGCAGGTCCCTGGGCTGTGACCCGAAGGACATGTTTCCTGCACTGGTCCTTTTCACTCTCCTTCATGGGCCCAGAGCCTAAGCAGCTTTTCTTCACTGGGCCCTTGGTCTGTGCTTCCTAACCACCATGATGTGAGTATATTTCTTCCAGCAGGCCATTTCCATGTATGATCCTGCCAATGACAGACTGGAACTGAACCAAATTAAGGCTCTCCTCCTTTAAATTGGAAATGTCACAAAAAAGTAAGACAGATTTTGGTACTAATTTGTCAAGTATAATTATGATAACCACCCCACTCTTAGTGTGGAAAGGTCTGTAGATGCTGGCTAGAGAAATCCTACAATTCTGTGATTCAAGCTTGATGTGAAATTCTGATAAGAGTTCAGAGGACCAGAATGCTGATAGAAATGTGCATCGTGAAGACCAGGCATAGGAGGTTTCAGTTGGGAACAAGGACACCACTGGAAGTTAGACCAGAGACCTTGTGGGTTATGCTCTAGCAGAATATTTGTCCACGTTGTGACCATTTTCTGAGGGTTTTCAGGAGACAGAGTGTAGGAGCACTAGACTAATCTGTTGGAGGAAATTTCAAGGCAGCCCAATGTTCAGGTTGTGGGATGGTTACTGCTGGTAGCTTTCATTTTAGAGTGAAAAAGAGGAGCAAAAAGTCCCATATAAAATGTTTTCAGAAAGAAAGACCCTGCAAAGTCGGAGCAAATGAGAACATGGTTGCTAAAAAGATCTGCATTAAAAAGAATCCAAGTACATTCATCAACACAAGGCACCACAGAATTAACAAGATGCCACAGGCTCCAAGGTTCAAAAGTCACAGACTTCACTTTGAAAAATGAATCCCAGAGAATGCAGCTCATACAGGGAAAATTAAAGAATTTCAGAGTTCAGTCATCTAAACAAGCACTCAGAGGTTGCTGCACCATGAGCAAGGGGGCGTGGCTACTGCTCAAACTGCAGGTAGGCTTTGGCATTATGTAGATGGTGCTTGTTTATGGGCAGGCACAGTGCAAGAGCTGAAGCAATCCAAGAGAATTCAACATAAATTTCAAAGGAAGCTCTAGGAAATCTGCCATTGTGTTCCTGAGAGGGCACTGTGTGAACCTATGATAGAGAGCTCAAAGTGCAGTAGAGACCCCAGGTGGTTGGAGAAGACAGGAATGTAGAATGTCTGTTGTGACAAGTTATAGAGGGTGAGCAAAGCTAGCCCAAAAGATAACATGAGAGCTGCACCCAGCAATGCTGTGAGAGGAGGGCTGCCCAAGCTCTTTAGAGCTCACATATCACCACAACTTGCCCCGGGGGCTAGACACAGTACTGCAGGAATTAGTATTTCTCCAGCTGGGTTTTGGCCTTTCAAAGTGATAGGATCATGGGAGCACTACTATCAGTGCTTAGGACACTGATGAGTTCTAACTTGCTGTCAGAAGATGAGGGCTGGTTGGATGTGGTCACAAAGGGCATGAACTAGAAGCACACACCTCCCTCCCCGGCTCCTTCCTTCTCCCTCTGCTCCTGGACACCATGGTGTGAGCAAGTTTCCTCCATGGCAGCCCCTCCCACCATGCCATTTCTGCTTTAGAGCCTACAATCCATGGACTAAAATTCCTGAAACTGTGAACAAAAGTAAATCTCTCTTCCTTTAGTTGGGGGAGTTGTGTACTGTGTCTCAACAATGGGAAAAAGTGACTAAGCCAGCTGCAAAACAGTTCCCTCTGGCTTTGCTGCAGCAGAGCAGAAAAAGAAAAAAAACAAGGGGGGGGTGTTTTTGTAAGAACTTTAAATGAAAATACTGCAGTCTGACATTACATATTATTGAAACAGTCATTTTTAGAACCATGTTTAAACATAAACAGAAACTGGTATTTCCTACAATTACATTCATCTAAACTATCTTTCATGTTCGGTTAAAGTAGTCTTAACAAAAGTTACCTGTTAAAATATTCTGTAACATATTCTAAAGATATAATTTTTTTAAACAGTCCTTCATTTACCAACTAAAACTTAGAAAATTTTACATGCCCAATCCAGAAATAAGAATAACATCTTTTTGTAACTTTTTATGTAGTATTAAGATTATATAACTAATAATGGCTGATAATGGCTGAGTCAAAGTTTAGCAATTAGCACATGCATTTTGGAAACTGTTTTTAATCTAAGATCAAAATTTCAACTACCTATTAAAATCACATCCAGGGCTGGGGAGATGGCTCAGTAGAATAAGCGCTTGCCTGACAAGCACAAGGGCCTGAGTTCAATCTCCAGTTCCACCAAAAAGAAAAAAAAAATCATATCCAAAACTATTTGGGATTTATTCAACATGCTAAGTATTTTAAGATTTGGCAAATACATTAAGCTGAGATATTTATAATCTAAGTAACAGGAAACACAGGTGCCAGGGGTTCGATACCTGGGCCTGCCATGCCAGCCCTGGGGGCGTGCTGAGATGGCAATTGAGACTGGGCGTGGTAGCGTGCACCTGTAATTCCAGGTCTTGGAAGGCTGTAAACAGGCAGATCACTACAAGTCTGATCTAAAAGTGAGACCCTGAACACCTTGTAGATCCTTCCCTAAAAAATACAAAAAAAAAAAAAGAAAGAAAGAAAAAAAAAAAAACCTCCCCAAGTAAAAGGAAAAACCTAAAAAGAACTAGAGGAATAGAGAAAATATGAAATAACAGTATATGAAATATACTGATAGTCTTTTCAAAGAAATTATCT
>NDGN011456872.1:0-13219 GCA_002564285.1 Tympanoctomys barrerae | reverse complement strand
AGAAGAAGAAGAAGAAGAAGAAGAAGAAGAAGAAGAAGAAGAAGAAGAAGAATCAACAAGAAAAATAAGATTGAATTTTTTCTGTACATTAGGCAAAGCTTGAATTTTTATGCACAATGGTAGATCTGACACCCAGAATCCCAGAACAACACAAAGCAATAGCTCCTTGAGCCTCTTGCACATCTCTGATCTCTGATGCCTCTGACAGGGTGGGTTTGCCCACACACTTTTGCTGCCCCTTCTATTTCCTTACCCACGGAGGAGCTATGACTTGCGGGTGGCTTTAATGGTTCAACCTGCACAAAAGCATCCTGTGCTGAAAATACAGTTCTCTGTTATCTATTCTTCTATGCTCTTGAATCTGTGATAGAGGAAGGCAGGATCCCAGGGATGGTTCCAGTGACATGAATGTTGTGGAGGTCACAGGGTCATTTGCTCATTCTCCTTGGAGAAAAGCACACAGCCCTCTGCACTAGTGGTCCATTCCTCAGCTACAGCCTGCAGAGGGCAGAGAGCTTAATTGCATAATACTTGCAGCCCTGTGGGTGGCTCCCAAGGGTGCTGACAGGGGTACAGTGGATATCAGCATGGCTCCCAGGGGCCCCATGCTCCAAGTGAGCACCAAGGAGCTGAGCCTCCTTCACAGCATGTGGCCACACTGTCCCCCCACCCCCACCCCAGGAGAGAACTTCCTGCCTGGCTCAGGATGAGCATGCTCTACTGCCTGTCTCCCTCTAAAGCCTGGGTTCTCTCCTATAAGCAATTAGATTTAATGACAAATGACAGAGGCTCTAAAACCAGGATCTGAGTGAGATTTGCAAAAGCAGCAATAAACAAGCCAAGAAAGCTATCGGGTCTCATATTAGTGTTAGATGCTGGAAGCAAGCAGAAGAGCTGGGCTCCTTTGGCTGGCACCTTCTTGAATAATTACTCCCTCTTCCTGAGCATTCTGGGCTTTTCTTCACACACACAGTTCCAGAGGAGAGTGATCTGCAACCCCTGCTTTGGACTCTTTTATTTCCTGGAGAATTGCTTCATCCCTTGTCTTTTGGGCAGGGGAACTTTAGGTCATCCCCACTTCTTATGAAGATTCCTTTTTCAAAAATGAATTCAGCAAACACAGTTCTGGTCCATTCAGTTTGCTTCCCCGGGGGCCACCCACTATGTCCTCATAAGAGTTTCCAAGATCAATGTTTAGCTTGTGTGTATGCAAAATGTTGAGATACTCATTTGCTCTGAATCCCCTGAGGCCAGAGGGCCTAGGAAAGCAGGAGAGCTTGATTTCAGAATCACTGACTGTCCAAGGTGAACAGAGGTTGCGTGGACGTCTACTTCCCTACACAGCCTGCCGGCCACCCTCATTTAAATTCGCAACCCTCTTCCCCTCCCCAGATGGATTTAGTTTCCTTCTTTGTGCTTGGCCCCATCTCACTCAGTATGGGTGTGTCGCTGCTTCTCTAGCTCATTGTTTGGTCCTGTGATTTTTTTCCCCAAATCACAAGACCAAACACCCTGCAAGAATGAGAATTTGTTTGTCCTATTCATGGCTGTAATCTCAGAAATTCATGAGGTGGCTCTTGATATATACCTTCTCAATAATAAATGAATGAATAAACTCCAGTTCTTTGGTCCTGTGTCTGCTCTGTGGATCTTACATTCTAAATCTAATCTAACTGTATGTAATCAGAAGTGATTCTGTGGTTGTGTGTCATTTACAAGGCATTAGAAAACATGAACTTGCATCAGCCCACAGTTGCTAGGTTATTACTTTAGGAGAAGGGGACATTTATTTAACACACCCTCGGAAAGCATGCAGAGCATCAGGCACGAAGGGCTTCACAGACATCAGATCATTTAGGTCTCCTAATAGCGCTATGTTAAGTACTATCGTTATTAGCACACTGCAGTGGAGAAGGGGAGGCTCAGAGCGGCTGAGCGCACATGCATTCTCCAGGGGCTCAAGCTGAAGAATCATTTTGGAACAGCTGCCTTCTTCTACTTGTCTGGCAAGGACTTGGTCCTCTGGTGAAGTGGTCTCCAGGCACACAGAGATGGGCAAGAGGGTAGGTGCGAGCCCGCCTGGCTAAGCTGTGCAGTGCTGGAGGAACTAGGGGCCCGTTTCTCAGCCAGGGTGTTCCACAACTACCCACTATAGAGGTGAGAGACAAACACCTCTTGGTTGCAATTTAGATCTCAAATGTGCCCCCAAAACCTCATGAGTTTGGGAGACGACTGGGTCATCAGTGGCTTAATCTGTGGGCCAGTGGGGGTGACCTGGCTCCTCCCCTGTTCTCTGCCTCTTGACCACCATGATGTGAGCAGGAAGCTCCTCCACCAGGCCCTTCTGCCATGCTGTTCCTGCTTGGGATCAGCCAAGCATGAGTGAAACCTCTGAAACTTGGAAAAGAAACTTGTACTCCTTTCAGTTACGGATACCTGGCGCTTGGTCCCAGTAATGGCTCAGCTGACCAATACAGCTTCCTTGGGACCTGCTCTCCAGATCCCTGGGACAAGGGCCCCAGCATTCACCAGGGAGGCCACAGGCCACACTCCCTTCAAGCCTACTTGTTAGGGTCCCAGCCCAGTGGTCAGAGGGAGCCAGCACAATGACTTGGGTGTGCTTTGACCATGGTCCCCCAGGTGTGTGTGTTGGGAGCGTGGTCCTCACTGTGTGTTGTTGACAAATGGTGAGACCTTAAAAAGCCCAGCATGGTGAGGGATGATGGGCCAAGGGAGGTGCTGTCCCCAAGGGATTCGCAGTGCTCAAAGGACCTTGGTAGTTCTTTTAAGAGGGTTATAACCAAAGAATGAGATGAGCCCCAAGCCTCTCCCTGGCCTCTGTCTCAGCATGACATCTCTCTCAGGGGCTCTGCCTTGATGACATCTGCCATGATGTGAAGGATTCGATGCAGCCTTCTCCAGAGGCTGAACCACATCAGCTGCTCAACATGAGACTTTCAGATCTGTGAGCAAAATAGATCTCTTTTCTTTATAAGGTGCCAGCCTCAGAAGTTTCATTATAGCAACAGGAAACGGACTGAGACAATCAGTACATACACTAACTCCTCTGTTGGTCTTTCCTTCGCTGTATCAAGACCTGTTTGAGTCCTTCAGTTCAGTTACTTCAGTCACCTGGCATGTCTGTCCACCTGGGACAACTGGCCTCATAGGAGAGGAGAGGTATGAGGATGGAAACATGGATGGTTGTGAAAGCCTCTGACTCAAAATCTGCCCTCATGTCACTGTGTGAAGGGCAGGAGGTACATGGCCCCTGGGGATGGCCATGCTGGAAGGGGCTGGAAGTTGTTAATAGTCCTTCATTCAATCTGTTATAGCCATGACCTAAACCAGAACAGGAGATAGTTTGTCAGAGGGCTGGATGGCTTGCAAGGGGGGTCTTCCATGTTGTACTGGAAATGTGGGTCAGGGCAGGGGATGGACTGGGATCCATGTAGGAGCCAACAGGGACAGAGGAGGGGTGCTGAGTGGGAAAGTAAGTGGCCAAAGCTAACTTCTCAAGGACAGATGTAGGTATACTGTACCACACACACCACAGGTATAATGAAGCAAAATGACTCCCACAAAAGCAGCTCACTTTGAACAGCCTATATCAGGAAGCTAGACCCAGTGTATCAGTGTGTACTTATGGGAACCCCAGTAGATCCTGGTACGTGCGTTCTTCATAGGACCTCATCCCTAACCCTACTCCCTGGCCCCTACCAGCCACCCACAGCCCTCCACAGCCTCCGTCCCAGGAGCTTCTCTTCCCTGTGCATATTTCCTCTGTCCACACTAGTGGATTTACATAAGTTCAAATCACTGCATTGCTCAAGCCTCCCCTAATATATGTACACACACATACATACACACACACACAGAGGCTCACACAAGTTCACATGCGCACACACACACACACACACACACATACATGCATGAACATATACAAAGACTGCAGGCCCACTTTGAAGAAGTTTTGGAGACAAAGTAAATCTACATTACAGAAACTCAGCTGATTGCATCGCACAAGGGTGTAGCTGCTCCCACCCTTCCTGCCCCTTTTGGACTTTGGGGACCAGCCCCCCTGCTGCTCCCCCTTGCTTTCTCTCTCCCATTTTCACACTCTCATTTGCTCCTCTCCTGGCCCTCTGCATCATTCCACATTCCTGCTCATTCTGAATGCAGTCAAGTTCAGCTCTCTCTCTCTGCTTATTGGACTGGACTCTGATCTTCAGGTACTCAAATTCCACCCCAGAAGGATGCTGGGGTCTCGGCAGCAGCTGAGGTTTCCCCTTCGCTTTGGTTGATTTGTATTTCCCTCTATCTCTCTGTTGGTCCAGCTGAGTGCCTTAGACAGCTCTGGAGAGCTGAATGCTCACTTTTTATCCCAACTGTGCATTCAGCAATAGAGCATAGATATTTAAAATTGGCCATGGAAGGTGTATTTACACCATAGGAAGTGACAAAGTTTACTCCCTAGGAAAAGGAAATAGCTACTCCATAAGAAATGACAATGTCTGCACCTTAGGAAGTGACAAAGTCTACACCTTAAGAAGTAGCGAAGTCTATATCTCAGAAAGTGGCAGAGTCCACCTCTCAGGAAGTGTGAAGCCTACACTCCAGGATCTTCTTGCTAGAGAGGTTGCCAGAGAGCTTGTTATATACTCAATACTATACTGATATATCTGTGGCTTGCATAATCATATGTGCTTATGACAATTCCTAATAAAAAATACTACTGTTATAAGCCCATTTCCTAGGTGAGCAGTTTTTTATGTCACTTAATATGTTTCCATTGAATTTCATCACATGAGTTCAGCGTGATTTATTCAAACAATCTCCTACACTAGACAATCACATATAGCCAATATTTTACTTGAAACCTACAGTGGAGATATTTCTAGACATTTGATTAAAGCCATCTTTAATCATTTATTGAAAGTCAGTGATGAAGCAGAGTCACTGGGCCTCAGGATGCTCATGTTTTCAGAGTTCTTGATCTGTATTGCTAAAGCGAACCCAGAAAGACTGGAGCCACTTTCATGTTCTCGGGGAGCAGACAGCCACATCCAGCTTTCATTTATTCTCTCTCCAATTTAACTCATGAGTTTGGCACAATCCCCCCAACGGACATTTGGACAAATTGTACTAAATGAAAGTGAAGTTATTTGAACAGTCAACACGCAAGAAATCTAGGGTGAGGCTGACCTTTCGGGACATTCATTACCAGCTTCCTCATTCTGAATAACTTAGCGCTGGCCCTGGAACCTCAGCTGATCAGAATGGAAATTCTAGAATTCAGACTGGTGTGTGGGTATAGTGCACTCATGTTCATGTCTGCGTAAAACCTGCTATGTACTATGGAGGAAATCTGGGGCTCGGGGGAAAGGTAGAACAAATGAAAAGCACAGTCAGGACAACACTGCAAGGGGCTGGAGAGAGCAAGATCGCTCCTCAGCTTTCAACAAAACAAATGCACATGATTAAAATTCTGATGAACATTTAAAAGGTGGGTGAATCCACACATTATGAAGCAGAAAAGGCCTTTCTGAGCATGACATTAAAGACTGGTTAAAAACAATGATTGATAGGTCTAAATATCATAGGGGGCTGGGGAAATAGCTCAGTGGCATAAGCATCTGACTGGCAAATGCAAGATCCTAAGTTTGATCCTTGGTACTGCAAAACAAACAAACAAACAAACAAAAGTAATAGGTCTAAATATCATAAAAAGCCATAAGATAATTTTTAAAAGGTTGAAAATTTTAAAATATATTTGTAAAACGAGTGGCAATAATTGAGCATATTTATTAAAAATCTTCAAATTAATAAAGACAATGTAAAAATATTGCAAATAACATTTATGTTAAGCTTGCTAATGTAAAACTGAATTCTGATGTATTAAGAAATGAAAATTCATGTTTTATATGTGTAACTATTTTCCTGTCAATTTTATTATTGCAAATGTTTTCATGTTCAATTATTTTAATTCTCTTGATTTTCATATAAAGCAAATTTGTTTTATAAGTGTAATTCACTACACCTTAACTTTATGACTGCTATCATTTCTGGAGATCTGATCATCAATCTGAATTTTTAAGAAATTTTAAAAATATTGTATAGTTTATATATATAAAATGTATAATTTAGCTCTACAGTATTTGTAAGTTGTTTTGTATCCTAGAGGATATAAGCATAGTTTTTTGTTTTTGTTTTTGAACTGGGGATTGAACTCAGGCTCTTATGCCTGCGAGGC
This sequence comes from Tympanoctomys barrerae, assembly GCA_002564285.1. Classification (NCBI taxonomy): domain Eukaryota; kingdom Metazoa; phylum Chordata; class Mammalia; order Rodentia; family Octodontidae; genus Tympanoctomys; species Tympanoctomys barrerae. Next base: position 6,966 of record NDGN011456872.1, on the reverse strand, counting down.
AAGCACTTTTTCTACTGAGCTATATCCCCATTCCTTTTTAGAGATATTTCTTGGGCCGGGGAGATGGCTCAGTGGAATAAGTGCTTCCCTGGCAAGTGCAAGGGTCTGAGTTCAATCCCCAGTTCCGGAAAAAAAAAAAAAGATATTTCTCTTTCCCTCTTCTTTTATTTTTTTAAGGCAACATTGGGTTTCAGACTTGGAACTTTGTGCTTGCTGGGTAAGCGTTTATGCCACTGGGCTGAACTCGCAGCTCTTGCATAATTTTATTAAAATTTAACACTCCAAAGTGATATATTAGCAGTTATTCTCTTTCTGACATTTTTATAATCTATATCAATAAATACTCATTTACTTATTACAATTTAATGAGAGTTGTGTTCAACTACAGAGCTTTTAATTGTTACTGCTTTCGAGAGTATATTTCATAGCTTGTAGTATTATCTGCTTCAAATGTAACTCCTTTTCAATTTTTTTCATACATCTACACCCTTATCAAGACCTCTTGGAAAATTTTTCTTTTCCTAAATCAGTTCTGTAAATTTTCAAGAGGTGTGGATGTACTGAAGTTGTATGTGAAAATTCAAGCATGTGCCTTTGGTGTGTTTGCAAGCTGAGTGGATGATTCAGTGAGGAGGACCAGGTTAAAATTCCAAGAGCACGGGGCAAAGGTGTCATCGGTGGTGTTCCAGGAAAAACCGAGGGCGTTGCTGCTGGAGCGGCTTTGGAGGTTCCTGGAGGCAGCTTCTGCCTCAGGAGGAAGGACGTGTGGAGGGAGGGAGCAGATGGGGGCTGCCAGCGTGGAGCTCAGCGTTCTCCTCAGAGAGGTCCCATCCAGGCGCTAGCGGGTGAGGTGCATAGCGACCCGGGAGGCTTGTGGATCAGGTAGTGTCCGGAGAGGGGAGGGTCATGGAGAAGTTGGAGCACCTGGGGGATGGGGAAGAAACAGTTGGTATTGTTTGTTTGTTTGTTTGTTTGTTTTGCAAGGAGTCCACACCTTCAAGGGCTGGCAAGCATCTAGCAGTGTCAGAGAAAATCTAGAAATTATTCCCCAGAGATGGCTTGGAGTCGTCTGCGCTCGCGTAACGTTCCCATGATGCATGCCCTTGCTGCCCTCTAAGAGCAGCCGTGCGCGTTTCTGGAGTACACACGAGTGCGGGCTGCTGCACACGTTTTCTGGTAGAGCTCAGGCTTCTAATGAACAGCGCTCCAGGAAAGATTTAGGGCAGGTGCTAGGGGTAGAACTCTACAAAGAAAGATGGAGAAAAAGAAGTCAGGAGAGAGGGGAGAGTAAGGGGTGGTGATTAACAAGCTCCGAGTTCCACTTCCAGAATCTGTGCAGAAACATAAAGACAGATATATCCATAGTATCCTTATAAGGTGACCAAGGAGCAGCTGTTACTACCTGAAGTTGAAGAAATGAGGACAGATCCGTGTTACAGTAATGAGGACTAGCGTAGTCTCCTAGATCGACCTGTTCCTACAGTAGGGGTCGTTAGTCAAATAAAACAGACTGTCATCATCGAGAAGAGAAGATATTTTACCAGTCCAATCGTTTCTATTGCTGCCACTGAATTTAATCAGCTTATTTGCACGCGTTGACAGAGACCCAGGAAGGAGCTCTCGCGTCCATCAGCGCAGCCTCCGCTCAGGATAAAAGTGGGTTCCAGCTCATGGCTCTGTGCCCGGGAAGGAAATGTGACTCCAAGCTCCAGGGAAGGTGTGCTTCATCCAGCAGCAGGATCTGTGCTGGAGCGTGTAGTGCCGAGTTGGCAGGGCAGAGGATGGCCTGTCGAGGGACTAGGTTTGGAGATGAAAGAGCTGATGGTCAAGTGACTGGAGATGGCCAAATGTGATGCGCCTTGGGCACCAGCCCTGGCGGCAATCTCCCTGCTGCGGGTTGCCCTGTGGCTCTCTGCCCAACCCAACGATGATGGAAAGGTGTCAAGAGTGCACCGGCAGCCCCGCTCTCACCCAGCCTGGCTTGTGTGTACACAACGCTGGATGAGGATGCTCGCCTCCATCTTGACAGCAAAGCAGCAAAAGCCCATGCAAAACACCTTTATTCAGGCTTGTAACGCATCTACAACATTTAACGTGTGCTCCCTAAATTTCACTAGTAAGTTTAACCTTTCATGCTGGAGGAGAATGCAAGATTTTTTTTTTTTTTTTTTTTCCTGGCCAGGGCCTCAAATCCAAAGGCTGCAGGGCCAGGGATTGGCAGTGCTCCCAAAGCCCTGGAATATATTCTTCCTCAGAAGAGCACAGCCGAAGTTTTAACTATATAATAACCAGAGAGGCTACAATAAAAAAATGTGACAAGTTTAATTTTTTTTTCAAGAAATGCTTCCTTTATATTTTTTTTGTATTACTCCTCAGCAGCCCCCGAATCCGGCTCTGTGGTCAGCTGGACTGCAGCGATCAGCACCAATGTGTGTTGCCCATAATTGGCACCCAATAAGTATGGGCCGGTCAATTGCTTATTATGTTAACTGTAGTTTTAGATGATTTTTCAAGCATCAAGTAAGGGCACAGCAGAGCCAGCGCTGCAGAAGGTCAGCACTGGGGACCATCAGCTTTCACAGTGTCATTATTGTGACGGTCTCTCGGTCTCATCTGATAGCTAACTCTTCTGCTGATTGTATGGCTTGGGACCTAGCAAATTCTGCTCTGTAAAGGTCCAGACTGTGCCTATTTAAGGCTGTGGGAGCAAAAGGGTTTCTTCTGCAACTGTTCAACCCTGCCCCTGAACTAGGAGAGCAGCCTTCTATAGTATATAATGAATGTACCCAACTGTGCCTCAATAAAACTTTACTTATAAAAACTGGTATGAGGTGGGATTGGCCCATGAGCCATGATCTGCCAACTCCTGGATATTGAGGGCCTGACACTGCCCCTTGAGGTTGAATGCCTGCCCAAAGTATGTCTTGTCTCTTTGTTAAGTTTACCAACATGCCATCTTGTTTTTAAAGAAATTTTTCATTATTGGTGCTTGTTTTTGTTGCCACTCACCTTGAACTCAACTATAATACAAAGTCTGATCAAAATGTATGCTGTGTGCTTACATTAAAAAAAATTTTTATAGTTAAAGGCACATTTCTATGGCTCCCCCTCCACACACTCCCTCTCCCTCATATGATTTCTGGTTCCTCCCCACAGTCAAAATGACCATGAAAGAGAAACATTTTGAATGAACTCAGGACATCAAGACAGCCAGGACAGCATCACTAGATCCTTTCTACAAAAGTCATCCAGAACTGCTTTAGAAAGTACCAAGTACGACCAGGTAAACGTGCTTGAAGTGAGGAGGGAATATGTTGAGGGAAGTAATGGCAATGTGGCTTTTACAGTCATACACTTTAACATGTGAACATCAGCCATCTGTTCGATCACACCTTGTAATGCACAATAATCAACATTTGCTCACCATAGTAACCTAACCATTCAGTGTGGAGCTCGCATTCTACTGGAGAACATCCTTGTCCATTGGGTTCTCAGATATGAAGGTAAGAAGATGCTCACACTCCTTCGTCTAGTGAAGGGAGAAGGACCCAGAAGGGGGGCATCCTACACCTGCATGCAGAACCTGCCCTGCCCCCTAGGGGCAGCAATGCCCCTGCTCCCTCGGGCAATTTCAGGAGTAAAGCAAAGGCCCAGAGCAGTTAAGTGAGCTCCTGCAGGTCACCACCAGGCTCCAGGCAGCTGTCCAGAGCCTAGTCCTTAGAAGGCCCAGGAGTGATTGCCACCTAAATTCTGAACATACCTGGAAGAGGGCCCTGCATTCCCTGGGCTCTGCTGAGTAATATGGCCCATCTTGCCCCCAGTCAGGGAACAGGAAGGTGGAGCTGAGCCCCACGGTAAATTCCAACCCCTTCCGGCCTTTTCCATGGCTGTGTTCTCTGCTCACCATCAGTTCCCAAGCAGCAGAGCTGAGTGAAGCTTTTGTCTTTGACGTTTGGCCAAGCCTCACTGGCTGATATATTTGCAAGGGACAAATATAAATATCCTCAAGGGACAAAATCCATGTGACTCATTTAAAACACACAAGATTCAACCTGAAATATTTTTAAATTATGTAATCAAAAAATGTCTCAAGAAGATGGTTTTCATGTGTAACATGTCAAATTCTAATATTTAACATATTCCTCATAATGTATTTCATTATCATTATTTTCACTTTCAAGGAAGGAAACTGAGGCCTAGGAAAAATTGAATAATTTTTAAAAGAAAGACAAGTTGAGCTGTGGACCCAACTGTTTGCTCTCCAAGAATCTGTTTTTGGGGGTCTCATCTTGACATCCAGAGTTATAAATGGTTCCTGGAATGGAATATGATTACTCCCAGGTATGCATACTCTTGCTAATGTCTGCCAATGAATAGTTAAAGGAAAGTAAGAAGAGGCCCCTTCCCTTCTCACCTGTGAGCACAGAGGATGCGATGTTTGGGCCATGGGAAAGATTCAACCAGAAAAGCTGTACATCTGCTCTAAAGGTCATGTTAAATGGGAGCCCCCATAAAACTTAAATAGAAGCAGGTATTTTTTTTAAACCCAGAAAGTCCACACTGTGATGTGACTCTGTGCTTTGTTTTACAGCTCTGCTGCAGCTCCAGCCTAGAGAAGAGCCCCAAGCCACAGCAGGCTGAGGCCCATCAGTCACAGTGGGAAATTATCTCAATAATTGGTTGGTTTCTTTTTCAGAAATTGAAGCAAAGCTACTTTAACCCAGAAGCAACAGCTTGCTGACCTGTGAAAGGCAAACTGTGCCTACCCCATGGGGTGCAGAGGAACTGTCCCCAAGGGAGAGCACTGTCTGGGCACATAACACCCCCAAGAAGTGGCTCACCAACCTCCACAGTGGGAACAATGCAGATAGTCAATAACTAGCTCCCATTTTGGCTATTGGGATAAAAACAGACAATAGCAATATGCGAGAGCAAAGAGTAAACAGTAATTTTTTTAAATCCTCAGAGAATAAATTCTAATAACAACAGAAAGTTGGTATTGCATTGGAGTTTCCAGACCCTTAAGGGGTGGACACTAAGCCTGCAGGATTATCTGCAAGAAAATTACACCAGAGGATTAAAAACCTCCATACTCCAGCAGGAAAGAGGCAGCCCAGTTCAGTAGCTTAAGGCCTGAGCTTAAGGCCTGAGTGCAGAGCTGCAAGCAGGCTGTGAGTCCTTGCAGGGAGGGATGGTAAGATGGGATTTCAGCAGCCTGGAAGGTCTATCTGTCCACACTGGGAAAGAATGACAGCTGTCAGCCAGGGCTTAGAAGAGCCTTGTGCTGGCAGTGGGGACATCAATCCCTGGGCTGCCTTCCTCTTTTTGTCTCTGCGAGGGCTTCCATGGAGGATGGGTGGAAAATGTGAGCCAAGGACCCATTGAGGCGGCTCCCAGGATGGTCTCTGGGAAGCACAGCTGGTTGGAGAAGGGCTGGGAGGTGACACTGAGGTACAGCAGCAAGTGTTTGACACAGAGGCATCGAAGGGCAGCAACTCTCACGTCTGATTGATTTTTCTACTAGCCTGGGACCAACAAGCACAGTATCTGTGCCGGCCTCCACTGCCTCTCCGGGGGTGCTGGATGGAGGGGATCCCACATGAATTTCTCCGTCTGCTTTCCATGGATATAGAGAACAGGGAATCTTGGGAAAGGTGATTTTGAGGATGAAGCATTCCTGGTGATGGGGCTCCAAACAGGCACAGAATGACCCCTTCTACTCGAGCACCCCAGGGCCCAGGCACAGTGGCGACCTCTGCGTGGAATCTGAGTTCTGACAGGCGCACACGAGATAAGGTCCCATGTCCCAGAGGGGGTTTCATTCTAGGGAGAATAAATGACTCCAAAAATAAAAGAATTTTATATAATTTTAAATCAGTAAGAGAGGAAATAGAGAGAGGGAACAGTTGAGAGGGCAAGAGGAGACTCCTATGCTGGCGAGGCAGACAGGAAGGCAGTCCCTTGGGGGTTGGGTGTGCCTGGTTCACAGATGGGCAGGGTAGGGCCCAGCTGGGCAGCACTGGGACTTCCTGGGCTCTGGGCACTTCTCCCCTATGGCTCCTTCCTCCCCTAGTCATGTAATTTCATTCTGCAGTTACACTGGGATAAAGAAGATCCCCATGGCCAAAGCTGAATTGTTTTCCTTCCATCCTCACCTTTCTTTCCTTCTTCTTCTCCTTCTTCTTTCTTCATAGCCCAGATTCCTGCCTGAGAGATGAAATGCCTGCCCCAGTCCCTCTTTGATACGTTTGTGTATTCCTGCTCTGGCTGAGCTCCAGGACTGTTTTCCCTGCTCAATCTGACTAAGTCTAAGCACTGTCTAGGTGTGGGCTGGAGGGGGCTGTGCTGTAAATGCACCTTGGTGTCGGCCCATTTTATTTTACTAGTATTATTTTTTTCATTGGTGTGGTCCATTTTGTTTTAATACCATTTTCCTCAAGTAATATAAATTCATTGTAGACATTTTATCAAATATAGATATACAAAAAATTGAAAATTTTAAGATCACTTAAGCTTCCCTTAGGATACACATATTGATGTAGCTTCCAAGCTCTTTTATTGAAATATTGTTTTTATTGTAAAATACATGTAAATATTCTTAAAGTGGGTCAATTTTTAAATTTTTATGTATAAATTATACCTCAAGTTAATCATCTGTCTATAGATTTTTTAGAAAAGAGGACATAGAGTATGAGCCTCAACTTTATGTGTACTCTTAAGTACAACCATATATGTACTTTTCAAACAAAAGTAAAAGTTTTTTATATTTTATATACTCTAAAATGTCATAAACTTGCAGTCAATAAACTTGTAGGTCTTAAAGCATGCATTTGAATAATCTTGGAGTATTTATGTGTAATTCCATTGCTCAAAGAAATCTTTTTTTTTCCATAATTTTATTTGGAAACAAATAGCAATGAGACAGTTTCAAATTAAATTAGTAGGACAGTTTCAATAATTAACACA